>PVLC010015489.1:0-36915 GCA_004027655.1 Graphiurus murinus | reverse complement strand
GGCTAGGAGATGTTTCTATCTTGGTGGTCAGGAAATGTTATGGTTTAGATTGGAATATTCCCCAAAGGATCATATGCTGAAGGCTTAGACTCCAGCAATGCTCAGAGGAGGGGCTTTTAGACAGTGATTGGGTCATGAGGGCTGTGACCTCATCAGCAGATTAATCATATGAGGGATTCATAGCCAAATAGACTCCTGGGAACTGACAGAAGCAGTAGGAGATAGAACCTAGTTGGAGGGAGTAAGTCCTTGGGGATACGCTTGTCCTAGGCCTCTTCCTTTCTCTTTCTGCTTCCTGACTGTTATAAGCCGAGCAGCTTTCCTCTGCCACACCCTTCCACTATGAAATTCTGCCTCACCTCAGGACGAAAGCAATGGAACTGGTCCACTATGGACTCCAAACTGTTGAAACCATGATCCAAATAACATCTTTCTTCCTTTAAGTTATTTGCCTTGGGTAGTTTGGTCATAGCAATGAAAAGCTGGCTAATACAGGTACCAAAAAAATTCATATGTGGGGTGCTGAATTTTATTGGAAAAAGGGATGACAAAATACTACATACAATAAAATTATTACAGTCTTTCCTATTGCACGTAAACAGGATTTGGCATATGATAGAAGGTCAATGAACGCTGTTGAATGAGTGAATGAATGAATGGAATTGCCTATAGAATTGGCATAAAAGAAAACTATCTTTCAGACATATAAATGGAAATAAATGAGCAGGTTATGGGTCTATAGCTCAGAATTTGCAATAATTTAACTGAACACAATTATTATGATGATCCATTTTACTAGGACTCATTTACCACTCTAATATTATTGGTACTAGGTAAGATTTTTTTAAACCAACCGAAGTTAGTAAAGCTAATTTTGTACTGTATGAGTGACCTAGTTTTAGCACTACATTGGGTACTTCACAATACTGTAAGCATCTATCTTAAATGGCTTTAGTGAAAACTTAGAAACTGATATTTCTTGTTAGACAAAGTAAAGGTGAGAGATCCTATAAAAATCTGGTGCTTTCTGAGCACCAAATAGTAAGCCAACTATTTATTTTCTCTTTCTTAAAATAAAATAGTGGTTATATAACTTTAGGTATGCATTAGTTTTATATATATGTATATATATGTGTGTGTGTATATATATGATTTATAATTACTTGAGCATTTATAAACATACTCTATAAGTTATAAAAAATCTGTATTTTATCATTTCAGATAATTTAAAAAATATTTTTCCCTTTTTATGGAATTGTGTGAGGAAGAAAATGAAGGCCATTAATGAACTTTGTCTTGAAATTATTTTATTTTTAAAATCATAATCAAAACACATATTTATCTTTAATTCACAGTATTAATAAACACTAGATGGAGCTCTATTACAAATGCCAACACTAATACTAATAATGTGTGTGTGTACAAGCATGTGTGCGCGCGCACACACACACACACACACACACACACACACACACACACAAAGGAACCTACTCTACAGATATTTTCAATTCCAAAATGCGAATGAGACTTGAATATGACATGGTATTGTTAGTTAAGCACCATTTCTTGTCAAAGGCTGCATTAACAACCATCTTAAACTGTTTTCTCAACTACCCCCAACCATTTCAAATTCATGATTGCTTATGTGTGGCCACACAAGAACATACAAGTAAGAAAAGGTAAATTTAAATGCCTGCAATATTTTGTTTCTCAAATGACACATATCCTTTTAAGACACAATAGAAGCACTTAAATGTGCTAGAAAGAGCACCTTGTAGCATCTTACAAATATAAACTTTTTATTCATTTGCAAAGATGTCTATAAGGAGACAAAATGCATGCATTTTTTGTCATCCGAGGTATAATTTAGAATAAAAGAATTCCAATATTAATCAACAGAAAATTCCAGAATGGAAATTTAATGTTCTAAGTCCTTCTGTTAGCCCATCCATAGCATAGTAGTTAACATTTTTGTCTTCTAACAAAGATCTTGAATGTTTGCAAAGAATATTTCACCCCTCTCTGTTTTCGTTCCCCTTCTTAGGATTTCATGTAGGTATGCCTCATACATGTAATCAAATAGAAGAACACTGAGATAATTTTGGTTATAAATTTAATTCTTTATTAGTTACACAAGTAAAGATAAAACTTCCTTTGGTTGACACCCAATACCCAGTTTTCTCTTTATATGTTATAAAATATTTTTCTATGTACCCATGAATCTAGATAAAGATTACATTTTCTAACCTTCGTTCACTGGCCATATGACTAATTTATGCCTGTAGAATATGTATAATGATTTCTATGCTATGATCTTACAGGAAGCTTTTGTGTCCCTCCATAGCCTTTCCAGTTATCCTTCCTGATTGTTTCTACACAAATACTAATGCTGAATCTGCAGCTAAAACAGAGTCTCTGAGTGGCAGAAAGTGATGTAAAAAGACAGAAAGAATAATAATTCTGACATCATGAGTCCAACATATTTATCTTGGATGATAACTTGAGAAAAAAGTAAAATTCTATATCCTTTAAGCCATTGTTATTTGAGGTTTTCTTTTATAACACCTTAACTAATATCCTATGATATGTTTCTTTGTTTCATAATTGATTCCAAAACAATTTGGTTTTATTTTACAACATTTATTTCAGAACCCATTTAGTGCTTATAATTTATTTTTCTAAGAGAAAAGTACTAGAGAAAGAAAATATCTTAAAGAACATGTAACTTAACTTTGTTAATAAATTTAATTGCAAAAAATATATTTGCTTTAGTGTGGTAATTGTTTTCTTATCAATTTGGTTACAGAAGAAAATTTGGTGTCAGCAAAATTCTGCTAATAGACTGACTACATGTTCTTCAGCAAATTAATTGGACACTGAAAGTCTCAGTTTCTACATCTGTACACTGAAAATAGCAATTTTCCATAAAGCTCTTGTGTAGATTAAATGAGATAATATAAGTTAAACATAGAGTTTGACAAATTATAGTCACTGAAAAAAATTAAACATCATGGTATATGAATGATTTTCAACAAAAATTTAAATTATTTCTGCCACTACTATTTCTGGGAATCCAGCCAAGGCTTAACAGGAAAGAAATATCCTGCTGACCCCAGTTTCTAAGCTAGCTATTGTCTCAGTCTATTGTTTACTCATGGCAATAGAAACAAAAGTACAACTGATTTATTGTATGTATTGAAGATAGTATTAGGATTATCCACAAGACCTTACTACTTTAAGAGGTCTCATTCTTTTGTAATTGTAGAGTTATAACCCAGTTGTCATATTTTTGTTTTGTTACTTCCCATAACCCTAAATAGATATATTCAAAGAAATGAGAAAAATAAAATCAACTTAAGACCCCTGTGGGGGGAAAAATGCTGAGGCACACAAATAGAAGACTGAAGATTTTAGAGAAAATTATTTTATCTGAAGGAGATTTATCACATGTAAGAGAGGATAACTAGTATATCTTCTTAAAAATATCAAATAAAATAAAATGGATACTGAGTCTATGAAACAAGACTAACTCCATTCAGGGAACAGAATAAGATAAGAATGAACTGCACAAAAAGTAGTTTATAAATATCTATCACATAATCAGTTCTGCTAAAAAAAAAAGACAAATTATAAATTTAAAGCTAGAATAAAAATTATCATCTTATTTGCAAAATAGTGTGACTTTCTATAATTAATAGAAAATACAAAATATAAAATATCTTAAAGTAAGAAAAATATAGTTAATTCATAGTTCTACTCCTAAAATAAGAAGAGAATAATCAAAACCTAAGCTGACCTAAGCAAAGCACAATTGATAAAATAACAAACATGAAGGCACAGATAGATTTTAAAACATTAAAAATAAAACCAAGAAGCCAGGCGTGGTGGCGCACGCTTGTAATCCCAGCATTCGGCAGGCTGAGACCAGAGGATCCAGGTTCGCCGCCAGCCTCAGCTACCTAGTGAGGCACTCCGCAACTTAGTGAGACTCGGTTTCAAAATAAAGAATAAAAAATAGGGCTGGGGGTGTAGCTCGGAGGTAGAATGCCCCTGAGTTCAATCCCCAGTACCGAAAAAAAAATAAAATAAAATAAAACCAAGACATTAATTCCAGTTTTTTTATATATACACATTATAAAAAGAACAAAGACCTACAAATCAAATTGAGGAGAAATGTATAAAATAAAACATGAATGATGACTGTAACAACAGTTTATAATGATATCAGTAAAATAAAAGAATACATTTTTAGAATAAAATATCATAGAGTTGAATAAATGTGGACTCACCTGCTTTAACCACCATTTCCTGAGTTTCCCCCATTTAACTTCTCCATTTTCTTTTACACCAATCCAGCCATGTGGTCTGCTTCTCTGTTCCTCAAACCTAAACCTTTTCATTTTGCTTGCCTTCTCTGGATTCTTCTTCTCCCAAATGGTGTTCATATTTTATCTTACCAATATTACCAAGGTGCTTTCTTTGATTGCTTTGTATAAAAATAAGTCATGTATATGCCTGGCACTCTGTTTTCCTTAAACAGATTTTTAATAACACTGCATAGCATGCTATGTATTTACTTTATTTGTTGCTCCTTCTTTAAAATGGAGGGACCGAGGGCAGTTATTTATGTCTCATTTTATTCAAATTGTGTCTCCATTATTTGAATGAATTGATTAAATAATTTCACATGACTTAGAATGAAAATTTCAGCATTACTTATGGTAATTTGGAAAAATACATATCATCATAATTAATTTAACAAGAAATAGCAAACTTAAGTATACTAAGTCTAGAGAAGCATTATAGATCAAGAAAGAAAGGGATTTGTAAAATAAATGATACATATAACAAGGCGCAATATAAAGCTAAATCAGAAGTCACATAATGGTGACACGGCAGAAGTATCACCTAATAAATCAGTAAGAACCACCATAAAAAGACAAGACAAAAGCTACAAGGGGACAGTTAGAAGGTAAAAGTTTTATTTATAGATAATATGATGTAAGGCCTCAAATTGGATTGCCTGAAAATAACTCTAGTAGCTCCTCTGAATTGATGAGACTCTCCAGTATTGACTCTAGGCTCCCATCTTCTTGATGGGAGATGCTGTAAGTGAGCTTTCTTCGGTGCCAGGGGCTCTCCATCCCCACCTTGCCCCATTCCAAAGAGAATTCAGTTGCCTTAGGCTTCACAAATCTCCATGTGTTAGGGAGATGACTTTACAAGACAATTTATTCAAACACCAAGCCTCTGAACCCAACTTCTTGTCCCCAAATAGTTTGTTCTCCCCACAGGTAGACCTTATCTCAATCGATTCTAATAAAATTAAACAAATAAGATGAGGAGGTTTCTCGTATCATCCTATACTGTCTCATCATCCCTCTCTAGGGTTATAGAAAGATTGGGAAACTTATGATTCATTTATTGAAAAGTGACTTGTAAATTTGCATTATACAACTTATTCTTTAGGACATCATCCTTTTCATGACAGATGGTATCATTAATGGGATGGGAGTCTTGTTCCTAAATGCAATTTTTAACCTTAAAAATGGTTTTGGTTTAAAAATTATATTAATTGATAATAATCAGGCTTACCAAATTTATCATGTAAAAATGAACACATAGACATTAATGATACTGTACATTAAAATTATTAAAATAGAATAGAGAATGCTTACTTGATTGCTCCTTTAAAAACAATATCTGACTTCTTTGTAAATGCAAAGGAATTCATTTGTTACATATTTTTAAATTTGTTAAATTTATTTACTTATTTATTTTTATTCTTTTGTACTCTTGTTGGTACATTATAATTATACATCATATTGAGTTTCAAAGTAATACAAACATTCACACAGGTCTTCGTGTGTTTTCCCGCAGGTGCCACCCTGCTATTCACCCTTCCCCATACATAATAGTGAGATTGGTAGATGTCTTCATCAACATCCTCACTGCTATAATCCAAAATTACTAACCATACAACCTAGAGGAAGGAAGAAGATTTATTCACAGTTTTTTGGAGATTCTGGGTTCACTCCATGTGAGGCCAGGATCTGGAGTTAAGGGCATGGTGACAAGAAGGAGAGAGAGAGAGAGAGAGAGAGAGAGAGAGAGAGAGAGAGAGAGAGCCTTAGGCTCTCCTCTCATGTCATGGAGACTAGAAGCTGAGCAAGAGAGCAGGGGGAGGAGAGGACCTTATATGGATCCCAGGGTCACACACTCCCAGGGGAGGGCCCCCTCAGCAACCAAGCCTTGCTTCCAACATTTCAATCTTGTTTCTGTAAGGGCTAGGAGGACATCCTTAATTCAAACCATTACATAGTGATTCCTTCATACATGGGTATAGCATAGTTGAATTGTTTCTTCCACCAGTTCTTTCTTTTCCCCCTCCTCAGCTCCATCCCCTAATTTAATTATTTGCAAAAGTCTCACAACAGCTATTTTATCTCATGCAGTGCTTGAGGCAATGCCTAATAAGCTATAGGGAAACATGTGATGTAACTAAAGGAAAAATACCATTTAACTTTCAAGTTAACTGTCTAAGTTTTCTTACATCACTTTTATCTGTAACATGGGTGTTGGCAGAATCTCTAGAATGGCAGGGTTTTGAGTTTTTGAACATACAGCTCAAGAGTCACTAAGCTTCCTTCAGTACCTCCTATTTATTAGGTGCTTTACTAAGCTTCATTAGATATGTTTTTCTGCTTAATAATATGTTCAATAGATCTTGAGGACTTTGAAAGGAGTTGATGAGAGGAACACAACCAATTAAATGCTTTATGACTAATCAAAACTTCTGTCTCTTCCTTTATTCAATGAATATTTATTAGGCATCCATTATGTGACAGATACTGAGCAGAATTCAGTGAGCAATGATGAGAGAAGAGACTGTAGGCAGAATCATTGCCATTTTGCTTCACTGGTACTACTTTTTTATAGATAAAACATTTTTTATGATTAGCCAATGAATGTTTTTAAAAATATTATTTTACCATTGAAATCACTTGAATTAGTTTCAAAGGTAAAAAAAGAGAGCAAATATAACAAACTGGTTTCATGATTTTCATATTAAAGAATATATCAATATTCCTTATTTAACTTATTGACTATCTCACAACGTATTTCATATACATTGTGGAATGATTGAATCATAAATTAGCATATGTATTATGTCAAGTATTTACTATTTCTTTATGATGAGGATCTTTAAAATCTCAGATATTTTGAAATATGTAATACATTATTACTAACTGTAGTCACCTTGCTGTGCAATGAGACACCAGAACTTACTCTTCCTAACTGTAACTTTCTATCTATCAGTAATCAAAGTGTCCCCTTTATTTCTCCCTTTTTGCCACTAGCCACTAACCTTTGATAATCACCATTCTACTCTCTACACCAGAGAAATATGAACTGAAAGCACAAGGATCTCTCACATAGTAGATTGACTATCATCCAATCTAAAAGAAGATGAAAGATAACAAGTATTTGTGGGCATATGGAGACAAGTGAACCATACACATGGTTGGAAAAAAATGGAGACTCAAAGACTAAAAATAGAATTACCAAATGACCTAGTAATCTTATTACTGAGTTTATACACAAGTGAATTAAAATCAGTATGCTGTCTAGGTCTATCCATTTTCCTGAAAATAATATAATTTTGTTCTTTATTCATGAGTAGAATTTCGTTGTGTGTATAGCTCATAATTTTGTTATTCTTTCATCTGTTGATGGACACGTAGGTTGGATCCATAATTTGGCTATTGTGAATTGTGCTGCTATAAACATGGATGTGCATGTATTATTATAGTATTCTAAGTGGTATAGCTGGATTATATGGTGGATCTATTCCTAGTTTTCTGAGGAATCTTCACACTGATATCCATAGCACCTGCACTAATTTGCAATCCCACTAAAAGCATAGAAAAATTCCTATTTCCCCACATCCTCACCAGCATTTATTGTTGTTTGACTTCTTGATGATTGCCATTATAATTGGAGTTATACTGAATATCAGTGAGATAAACCAGTCACAGAGAGTGAAGGGACATGTGTTTTTTGTTCTCAAATGCAAAAGCTAGGGAATAATCAGGATACAATAAGGACATTAGATAATGGAGGGAAACTCCAGTGGAGTGAGAGAGGTGGTATTGGGGAAGGTGAGGGGAGTAGAGGCAGAACTAATGAGGGAAAGACTTCCACTGACATTATGTCCATGTATGAGAATACCAATGCCAATCTCAATAACTTTTATGCAGAAGTTGAGGAGTAGGGAGGGAGCCAGGGGAAAGCTCACCAAGTGCTGTGTGCATGTGTCTCACTGTAACTATGAACTATATTAGGATGTGAGACTATAATGCACCAATAAAAATAAAAAAGAAGTCTATATGTTGAAGAGATATTTCCTTTTGCTCCAATTCTTTGCATAGCTACCTCCTTATCATCATCTTCTAGAGTAAATATTGGTTCCACAGTGAGTCTTTAGCTCACAACTCTAAATGCATTAATAGCCCTCTTCCTCATGTAATCACTTGTTTTATTTGCTCTGCACTCATCAGTTCCAGAAATTGTCCCTTCTTCAGGGCAAATTAATTTATGTATATGTTTAGTTTCTCTCTCTGTATTATAATACTTAATTTTCTCTAGAGAAATAACTGTTTCTGCCCCAATTGGAGTCTAGAATAGTGACTGGTAAATATTTTATTGATGTGTTTGCTAATGTATCTACTAACATCTATTGATTATTATTTGATTGGTAGGTACTGAAATACATACTTTACTTACATGCTTTCATGTAATTTCTCAACAACTACATTCATTAATATGTTAGCATTATTAACATCAACCTAATTTTTTTACTGAAAAAAAAAAAGCTGAGGGTTTATAAAGGTTAATGAATGCCCAGGGTCACAAAACTACTGTAGCATGGAGACATGATTTGCAGACAAGATGATCTGCCTACTAAATTTTGTTCTTCAATATTCTATTTATATGGAATACATTCACAATACGTTCAACCTCAATGGATATCAAAAAGAGAAAAAGAAGAGCATATCTATTTTTGCATATTTGTGGGTATTTAGGCAGATGTTTGCATTAATTTAATAATATGATGATTTAAGTCCATTTTATCCTCTCTTTAATATATGTATATCAGTCATATCCTCCTGTATGTACAATTATAATTATTAATTAGTGGAAATAATCAAGAAAGTTAGAAGCAGAGAGAGATGTGGGGTATTGTTATAATTCTAATATTTATTATTTAGAATGTTCTTCATATTTTGAAGATGAATTCCAGTCATTAATTATTCCCTGTCACGTTGCCTTGGTTACAATTACTCATAATAACTGAAGCTGTCGGATTCTGCAGGCAGAGCATGAAGAGTATTGGGTCAGAATACCACTGAGTTACACCGAATGAAAATCTAGTCATCTTCTAATTTAAAGCTTTTCAAGTTCTCCTAATATGGTTTTATTAGAAACATATGGTGTAAGTAAAATACATATTTGGGTAATTTTGTTATTAAAAATTCACTACAAATTTGTGCCACTTACTTTACACTGAACATCTTGCCTTTATAAATAATCTCATTTCGCCACATATCCAGACACTATACTTTACATTTATTTAAAATGGACTTCAATTAGTGTATTCCTGCTTAGTAAGTATTCAGAAAATAGATTATAAGCAACAAAGGTACCACATAATTCCACCATAAGTAACCAGGATATGCTAAGCTAGCAAATTATACCTGACATAGAATATAAGTTTTGTGTTTTTCTTTTTCTCTCTCAAGGATGTGGGCTACAAAGCATTTTAAAATCCTTAATGTCTATTGAAAAAATTATGCATGTATGCTCAGAAGAAATAAAATTAAAAGAAAACATCATGATAGCACTGCTCATTTTTATATATGTTGAAAAACTTTAACTTTTATTACTTTTCCCTTATGTCTGATTATATAAAGAAAGACAGCTGGCTTACAAGTATTCAGTTACCAGCCTCAGAATGAAACAATTCTATATCCCCATTATTTTTTTATTAAATTATTTTATCCTGAAGATAAGATGTGTTTCTTTTTAGACCACTGCTCTATTCTTATTTAGTGATAATAGTACTGGTACTACCTGCCTCAACTTTGTATAAAAATGAAAGAATCTTAAAGATGGTAATATAAACTTTGTTGCTCAATGGGAAATGCTAGTGTGTATACACTGTAAGAATGCGATCTGAAAACATGCTTCAGAAAACTATACATATCAGGAAAGATAAAGTTTAGTGTCATAAGAGCTCAGAGTTCCTGGATAAAAATCATGCATAAAGTACTTGAATCTAAAATTCTATTATGTGGTTACCAGACTGTATAGCCATGTGCAAAAAAGGGAAATAGAAACTTCCTCTTATTCCAGGAGCAATGCCTTGAGCATTTGTACAGGTAACTGACTTGAGGCAGAATGCTAAGTGTGTTGGGTTTCCTCCTGAAATCAAAATTGGTTGTTCCTTGTGAAATCTTAGCAAAGTTAGGCAGTCATTAACTGGATATTAGTATTTAGTCCATAAAAGGATGGGGACCATGGATCTTGGGGCATGGTGACAGGAAGCAGAGAGAGAGAGAGCACAAGGCTTTGCTCCTCACATCATGGATGCCAAAAGCAAGAGTGTGATCTCTTCAGAATGACCAATTAAGAATGCAAAATTCATATAGTCCACTCCCAGTTCTCAAATCCTAATTAGTTTCAGCATCACTCAAAAGTCCCAAAGTTCAGTCTTCTCTGAGGCTCAAGGTGAACTCTTATGAAGCCCCGTAAGAGACAATAAAAATCAAAATAAAAAGCAAGTTACATAAGTTACATATATCCAATGTATAAGGGCACAGAGTAAACATTTTCATTTCAACAGGGAGGAACAGGGCCATAGAAAGAAGGAATGAGACCAAAACAGTAACAAAATCTGGCAGGGGAAGCATTTCATCTTGGTGCTCCATTGCTGGCAGCCAGGGCACATGGTAGTGAGAAGTGATCTCCAGACAGCCTTGGCAGCCCTGTCCCTACAACCTGGCTGAATGCAATGGGTAGCATACTCACTCTTCCAGCCTGGCTCTGTGGCTCACAGCTTGCAGCCTTTCCTCACAGTTGTCCCACATTTCTGTCATTTTTTTTTTTTTTTTTCAACCTTGGCTTCACAAGTTGCCCGAATTGGGCCTGTTTGCAGGAATTCTGACTCTGCCACAGGTTTCCTGGCTTCCCAGGTCTTCCTTTGAAATCTGAGGGGAAGCCTCCATGACAACTTTTTTTTTTCAGCAAAACAAGTATTATACGAGTGCTGAGATGGACTGCCAAGAGAAAAGGTCACTACATCCTCTTTAGTCATTTCCACTGGGTCCTTACCAGTAACAACTGCTGGTCCCGTCTCAATCTTGACCATTGCTGGATTTGTCTTAATCCTGGCTGCCACCAGGCCCTTTCCAATCAAAGCCATTGCTTCCTCCTTCCTTTCAGTCATCTTACTTTCTTCCACATTTATCATCTCTCTGGGCCCCAGTTTCACACAGGACTTTCTGGCCAAACCACAAATCTATACACTCTCTCTAATTTGCTTCCCATTCCCAAAATTTGGTGTTCAATTTGCAGAACACAGACATCAATATCCGTATGCAGCTTGGATATTTTGCTGTTTTGATATTTCCTCCTCCAGTTTATTGATCAGCTCATTGTCTTTAAATTAAGTCTCACACAAAGTTTCAGAACATGAACAAAATGCAGATAAGTTATTTGTCAAAGTGTAACACGTGTGGCCTTTACTCCTCAAAAATCCCTTGAGCACAGTCTCTACCTTCCACTTTCCTAAAATCACATTCTGACTTCTCACAAAATAGTTACAGAGACTCACAATCCATAGCCAGACTTAGATATAACTGTGTCCCCATTACTCTGGTACTAATTTTTGTATTATTAAGCATTTTAACAGCTATAATCCAATGACTTGACAATGTAACTTAGAGGAACAAAGATTTATTCATTCACATTTTTCATTGGAGATATTGAGGTACAGTCCATGTGAGGCTGGGGACCCTGGATCTCAGGGCATGGTGGTGGGAAGCAGAAAGAGGGAGATCACAAGGCTTTGTTGATGGAGACTGCAAGCAAGAGAGAAAACAATGAACAGTGCCTTAGAAGCCTATAAAAGAACATCAAGTGTATCAATATATGTGTAAAGAAATCTCAAAAGAAAAGAGAAAAAATAGTTAAAGAAATAATAGTTGAACAATTCTCAAGCTGATGAAAACAACTTCTTTATGCATCATAAGATAATAAACTCTAAATCAAATTAAATACACAAAGAATCACAATTAGACATATCAAACTGTTGTTTGTAAAAAAGAAGCATTAGATATTGAAATCAGTAGGAATAAAGCATCTCATCTCATATGAGAGAACAGCGTCAGGAAGGCAATGATTTGCTTATCGTCTGAAAAAAAAAATGGAACCCCAAAAGCAGTAGAATAAAATGTTCAGTTTGGAAAGCAAAAAAATTGAAAAAGTATAGAAATCAGTCCCCAGAAAATCTCCTCTTTGAAAATGAAGGCGAAGTAAAGATATTTTCAATAAACAAAGACAATTTTTGGATACAAGACATTATGTAGACAGGCTACTGAAAGAAGCTTGTACAACCAAAAGGAACTGAGAGAAGCTAGTAATATGAACAGATAAGAAGGAAGGGGAACCTCATAAATAGTAAATAAAAAGTATATTAACATAAAAGAAATACATATATGTCTATTCATATAATTTCTTAAATTCTTTAAAACATGCAAGGCTGACTGAAGCAAAAGATAGAATATTTTATTTTATGATAAGACAAGAGTTAATTACACTCAAAACATGATGGAGACAGGAAAAAATAAAGATTTATAGTAGAAATTAATGAAATAGAAATAATAAAGTACACGAAGTGAGTGAAACCAAAAGTTTGTTCATTGAATGTATGAACAAAATTGAAAACTTGACTAGATTGACTAAGAGAAAGTGAAGTCACAAATGATCAAAATGAGAAATGAAGTAAGAGTCAACACTACCAACCTTACAGAACTAAAAAGTTCATATGGTAATATTATGAAAAACTTCAAGAGAATAAATTAAACTATCTAGATTAAATAGACAAATTCCTAGAACGATTCAAACTAACAAAATGACTCAAACATAAGCACAAAATCTGCTAGACCTATAACTAGTAAGAAAAAATTGAAATAGTAACTTAAAAATATTCTTTGAAAGAAAAGCCCAGGTTCCAGTGGTTTCACTAGTAAATTTTATCAAATATTGATTGATACAAGATTTTGAATCGAGGGACTTTCACCCTCTGAAATATCTGAAGCCTATGTTGTATTTTTATTTTGAAACAGAATCTCTCTCGGTTGATGAGAGTCTCACTACTTGCTGAGGCTATCCTCAAACCTATTATCCTCCTGTCTCAGTCTCCCAAGTACTGGAATTACATCACCATGCCAGCTTTACCAATCATTTAAAGACCAAATAACATAGAATGGCTCTTCAACTTTCCTAGAGAAGGAAACACTGTTCAACTTATATTATGAGGTTAATATTATCCTGAGATCAAATACAAATATCGCAAGGATATTAAGCTACAAATAAATATTCACAAGAGGAATATATGCAAAACATCTTTACATAATGTATAATGTAGAATAAATTAATTTAATTAAAAGATTGTATAATAAGACCTGGTATGAGCCAGGTGTGTTGGTACCTGCCTGTAACCTCAGTACTTGGGAGACTAAGACAGGAGAAACACAGATTGGAGCCTGTCCTCAGCAATTTAGCAAGGTCCTCAGCAACTTATTAAGATCCTGTTTTAAAACAAAAAAATTAAAAAGGGCTAGGGCTGTATGTCAGAGGTAGAATGCCCCTGTGTTCAAGCCCAAGAATGAATGAATGAATAAATAAATAAATAAATAAATAAATAAATGGAACAAGGCAACGATATTCAGAGTTACTATCTTTATTAATCAAGACATGAATACTTATAGCCAATGAAATAATATACCCTTGTCTATTCCCATCTCATCCTACAAAAACAAAAATAAAACTTATAGTGGTAAATTCACCTTCATTCACTGATATTAATTTAGTATGCAAGTTTAGCAAGGTTACAAGATATAAAGTACATATGTATGAAAAACCTGTATCACAAAAGAAAAAGATATAGGATTATTAACACAGGTGCCCGAATACTGAGTGTTTTGTTGTTGTTGTTTTTTGTTTTTTGCTCATTCTTACCCATCCATGATAGCACAGGAAACAATGGTATTCTGACAATGAGATACAAACATCACAGTCTACTTAGAAAACAATTTACCTGTAGCTGATGAGTCAAGAAAAATTCAAAGCTGAAATAAATCTTATCAGCAATAAGGACCCATACAATATAAAACTGTAGTGTTTTGAAAACATTAAAAATTGATTTGATTGAAATTCAAACAATTAATAGAAATTAAAATTAATGCAAAGCCTTCCTCAGTAGTATGGAGTATTAATTTCCTTGGTGTCTCCTAATTTCTCTCTTCCCTTTAATCCAAATTTAGCTCTTTTAAGAAAAATAGTACTATAGTTTTAGCTAAAATCTTCATTGTTTCCAATAGGGTCTGCCATGCACATCCATTTTATTAAGCTGGGCTATTTGGTAGAGTTGAGAAATGCAAACATGAACATCTCTGATGTAGGCACATAGGTCCCCATCCTGTGGAGTGGGGTTTGCTGAATTCAGCTGATGAAATCTGGACAAATTTCATGCCTACAGCCCTTAGGGTTAACAATGTACTGTTGTAGATTCCACTGCTGAATACATGTCTAGTTTTGTTTTACATGCTTATGATGTAAATGTTCATAAATTGCAAGAGGAGATTATGTTGATCTTGTTAGAAATAAATTTTCGTGACATCATAAGAAAAGACACATGTTCAAAAATTGCTCAGCAAGGCAATTTTACTTTTTTGCAAAAAAGAGTGCCGCTGCCTTATGGAGCCAAGTGTGTGAGCACACCTGGCAGAGTGCCTGCTTGGGTCTTTTATTCCTAATGGAACATTTTTCCACCATATTCCTATTGGTGGGAGTGTGGTTTCCTAGTTTCACATGGTTGGCTAGAAAGGGATGCTGGGGTAATTGTTAGTATTTGCAATTTTTAAGAAATGCTTACTTTATAAAAGGATGAAAAGTCAGGCGTGGTGGCTATGCTTGTAATCTCAGTACTGGAGAGGCTGAAACGGGAGGATCTGGGTTCATAGCTAGCCTCAGCTATTTAGTGAGGCCCTCTGCAACTTCGTGAGACCCTGTTTCACAATAAAGATAGGACTGGGGGTGTAGCTCAGAGGTAGAATGCTCCTGGTTTCAATACCCAGTGCCACAATAAATAAATAAATAAATAAATAAATAAATAATAGATGAGAGCTTATATAACATTACAAAATCGTGTTTTTACAAAATGGAGTTTAAATTATGCTAATACTGTTATAGAAAAGATCAGATTCCATTCTCACAATCTAGTAGGGCTACCCTTAGAGTAGTACTAATAATCCTAATGACTCTGAGTAATAGGTCTCTGTGACTGATGATATTATTGACTGGGGCCTATGACAAAGGAATGCAAACCCAGAGGTACTCATTTACCTATCTCTACCTTAACATCCCTGTCATTCCTATACCTCTTGGAACCTATCTATAGCTTTCTACTGGGTTTCTGGTTAAAATTGAATGCCTTATATATGGAGGTCTTGTGACTGGGTATTCTTAATTTGGAGTAGGCTAACTCAGACTATTCATGAGATGAGTAGAGAGAAAAAAAAACACCTCTCATTTTAAATGTAAATTGAGGAATACAATCCAACTAGTAGTGTGATAGAGTTAAAGAGATAACCAGCCTTTTTGAGAAACTTTTCAGGTCATTCTGTTTATCTGAACCAAAACTTCCAGCTCAATGAAACCTTTGATTCACAGAGTTTTCCTTAAGCACCTGGGCCTGGTTCATTGATAGCTTGTCTAAGCTGGAAACAAATGGTATTTTATTGTAGCTGATCAACTCCAGCACCAGCCATTCAGAGCCAGAGGTAATATGGTCACTTCACCCAATGGGAAGACCTCAAGTGCATTTTTGTAATTATCTTTAATATTCCCTTGAATAGAGTTTATTTTATTGACTTGTGGGTCTTTGCTTGTATTCTGCTCTATGATAAACTTGAAAAACTGTAGACTAGTAAACTAAAGACAAGTCAGACTGTCTGGATCACTCATGCAGTTGAGCTTGGTAAGGGTACATTCTTTGGTGAGACTGAAAGCAAGCTGTTGATTGAAACTGTACCTCCTTTAGTTCCAATATTTTTGCCTGGATCAATATTGTAGAGAAAATGGAGATATACCCACCCAAGACTGGGCACAAAGTAAAGAATTCTATATCTGAAACATAGACTACTATTACAAATCAGACTAGTGAGTCCTGCCAAAATTTGACCATCTCCACCTCACTTACTTTTCCAGGTCCGTATCATTGTAAGTTAGTTTGGTCATTGAATGAAGCAGATCCCAGAAAGAAAGCATATCCTCTTGCCTGTTCTGTGGGTTATAATCAATATAAAATCACATTAATTATACTATTTTAAACTTTAGGGCAGAGTATGTTGGTGCACACATGTAAACTCAGTACTTGGGAAGCAGAGACAGAAGTATCATAGGTTCAAGGACAGCCTCAGCAAGTAGTGAGACTCTCATTGACTTAGTGAGATTGTCTTTCAAATTGAAAAATAAAAATGGCTAGGGGTATAGCTCAGAAGTAGGATGCCCTTGAGTTTAACCACCAGTGCCACACACAAAAATTAATTAACTAAAATTAACAATAAGTAAATAATAAGTTAATTAATAATAAATACAATTTAGGACTCTGTTCCCAGGCATGATCCTTCATTCTCTTCACTAATTGCAAAACCAGACTTGCCTGGTTTATACAGACTTACTATGAAGCCCATCCAAAAGATGTCCTACAAGAGTTAAACATCCTGATTTAGCCTGTTGGGTTTTTAATTGGATTAATATGGTCCATCATCATAAAACAAATAATCACATAGTTGAATACACTGTTTCCTGCATGGCCTACATATACCAAAGTCAGGAATATATAATAAGTCTCTTCAAATTTTTTGGAAATATTCTTATCCCTCCAGTACCTGACACTTCCCAATGTAAGTGCTGAATGTGAGACGAGGATGATTGGAAACAATAGTACAGGCATATCTGTTAGAGATACCTATATTTTGATTGTGAAAAGAGAACAACAATGGAGAAAACTGATAAGCAAGCACCTCAGAAATGAGAAGGGATTGGGATTAGGAGAGATAGAGAGAGATTTATTATCTTTACCTTTTTTAAAACATCTCAAAGAAAGCCGGGCGTGGTGGCGCATGCTTGTAATCCCAGCATTTGGGAGGCTGAGACTGGAGGATCCGGGTTCATGGCCAGCCTCAGCTACCTAGTGAGGCACTCTGCAACTTATGAGACCCTGTTTCAAAATAAGGAATAAAAAATAGGGCTGGGGGTATAGCTCGGAGGGAAAATGCCCCTGAGTGTTCAATCCCCAGTACCGAAAAAAAAAAAAACAAACAAACAAACAAAAAAAAACATCTCAAAGAAACTTCCTTATGAAATAAAATGCTCCATGTAGCTTTCCAAAACTATTGAAAGCACCTTAAATTTCTCTAAGTCTGTGGTCAGGAAAGAGTTAACACAGAAAGTCTGGAGGTCCAGTTGATTCAAATTTTATATATTCCAAAGAAAATCCTGTGTTCACAACTATTCTTGGTAGCTTCTGGGAGAGAAGTTCTATGCCTTAGGAAAATCCTACCTTTTATAAGTGTTTTTGTACGTGTGATCATATGTTTATCTTAACAATATTGTTATGATGATGATGATGATGATGATGATGATGATGATGAAGGATTGTTTTGCCCTAAGGAACTTGTGACCGAGTGGTAGAGTTGGATCAGGTACTACATGCCTATCTGACTGAACTCCTATAAAATCCCTGGACACCAAGGTGTGAGTGAACTTCTCTAGTTGGCAACACTTCACACATGTTGTCAGACAATATTAAGCTCCTCCTCATGCAACCTCACTGGGAGGAGACATCTGAAATCTTGGCCCCAATTTCTCCTAGACATTGTCCTGTGTACCTTTTCTCTTTGCTGATTTTGATTGTTATTCTTTTGCTGCAATAAGGCACAACTGAGTATCATGGTTTTTATGAACTCTGTGAATCATTGAGCCCAAAGGTGGTTTGGGGATCTCTTGACATGGTCTGCCATCCCCTGTGTGTTATTAAGTTTTCCATCACTATACTTGAGATAATTGACTTATAAAGAGAAAAGGTTTATTTTGTTTCACCATTTTGGAAGTTCTGGTCCATGGTTAGTTGACCTCATTACTTTGGGCCTGTGGTGAGGCACACATGATGTCAGGAGCTTGTGCAGGAGCAAAGCTACTCACCTCATGGACAGAGCAGAGAAGGGAGCAAAGTTCTACAGTCACCACCAGGGGCATACCCACAACAACCTTAATACCTTCCACTAGGTCCCATCTCTTAAAGGTTCTACCACCTCACAATTGTCCCATCATGGACACAAAGTCTTTAACATGTGAGACTTTAGGGGAATTAAAGTCCAAACTGTTGTGCTCTACTAGATGGCTTTGATCATGATTTCATTTCCATTCTCCTTAACATTGCTGAGAACTGAATTGGATGAAGTAAAAAAAGATTAAACAGATGTCCCTTAAGCAGTCCTTCAAAACAAGAGCTAAATTCAGTTATTGAACTAACTGTGAGCCCCCAAGAAATACCAGCTAGCTAGTTAAGAGTATGCCTTTGAAGTAATATCAACCTCTCACCCCTGACCCCAGACGGATGTAAGTCACACTAAGAAGATCCCATAAATTGTGAAAAACATGTTCTTGCCAGAGACATGTATGAAAGTCATGCATTAACTTTCCATCTTCTGCCCAAACACAGTGACTTTCACTGTGAAGATGGTCATAAGAGACCTTCAAGTGAATAAAGAAACAATAACAATAGATTTGCAATCTAGGAATAACTGCAGAGTTGTCCTAGAGGCATAGTAGACTAACTTATTTCAAAGACTCTATGGTCATGTGTTTCTATAAATAAGAAAAAGAAATGATAAAACATGTGTTCCTGAATTTAGTTGAAATTAACAATGTCACCAATTGAGCTCTGGAAGATTCAAGTCTAACTCCACTGTCTAAACAGGGTTATTGTAGATGCTAGAATTGCACTAGATTTTTTTCCTTATGGGCTTAATCATAGTCTGAACATTTACAGATACATCCTTGGTTAATTCCTTGGGCCAAGTGATAATAAAGATATTGAAATTTAAGAGGAAAGCCACCTGGCATCTGGAGGTAAACCATAATGGTTTATGGGATCCGCTTAGCTTGCTTATTTTGGGTCCCTAGGCTATAGCTGAGGTCAGAACTCCAGGTTAATTCCATTTTGCTGATTATAGTCCTATTGATTATAAGCTTAATTAATTCCTGTATGAAAGATTGAATAGATATGGTCCCAGTGTGTGTTGGTCAGATTAATCAAAGTGTCCCCCAGACTGGTATCATCATGGAAAACTTCAATAGAAGCCACAGTTAGAAATTAGGATGAATATTCTTAAATTGGATATTCTTAAGAGACAGCTCTCCATGGTTCTTTCTTTTTTGTGCATATAACAAGTTAGATATTAACTTTTCTTTGTTCTCTACTATCTTTTCGATTGTGTTTGTAAAGGTAAATAAGTTAGAAGAGAGAGAGAATGTTTCCCAATGGAGGAAAAGGAAAATGTGATTGCTGACCATTATAAAGATTTTGCCTGAGCTCAAGGCTCCTCTCATGAAAGGATATGCAGGCATTTGAGCCCTTCCATGTAATTCAGGTGGAACAAGGGGAAATGAAGCAAATATGCTGATACCTACAGCGTCTTTTGTGCCATGAGTAATACAGGCCTTCATTGCTTAACTAGAAGTCTTGTGTCTTGTACTAGTATCTATCAAAATGTGACAGGTAAATTTCTTAGCTTGTAAGTAAGATAAAATATCAAATCCTTCACATTAACAATATCCAGAGTAGGAGTCAATCTGCTTAGGGATTCTTCAGACTATACCATCAAAGGCCATCATAAAAACACACATTCAAATAGCTCCTGGAAAATTATTATGTCAAATTTGAAGTAGCATAAGCTTTGGAATCAGAAGCATCTGAAGAAAAAAATCCAGTCTTCCTACGTGTCAATATCACAGCAATACTCGTATGTGTATTAGGATGAGTAAATACAGTAGAGTTAAAATAAAGCTATTATCCAGCACCTGGTCTGATGAAATCTATTAATAATTTTTTTCTTTAAGATTTTTTTTAAATTGGGGACTTTATTGACATACAAAGAAAAAGATTACAAACATAGTATATACTATCTATATAAAATAAATACACTTTAATAAAGAAAGTAAAGTAAAAGACTAAAATTGTATCATATGCAACAGATAATTATTAATATTTTAGTGTAACATTTTTATTTATTTTAAAAAGCAGATTTTAGAAAATAAAATATACACAGTTTTGTATGCTGGTGTAGGAACATCTTGAAAGTGGTCCTGGTGAATTTATTTTGAATAAAGAAAATATGCTAACATCACAAGTCAGAAAGATTGACTGTTGAATTTTTAATAAATATACTAGTTAAGAACATAAATGGGGCATTCATAGAGACTTTAGCTCAACCATCTGGACATTGCTGTATTTTTATTAAAAGCAAAAACAAAAAATCACTAAAATTTCTAATACATTTAAATCCCAGACCTCTAAATAGAGAAAACCAGAGATGAAATAATTCACAAAAAGTCTTAAAAAAAATCTTTGTTGCATCATAAAATCCATTAATTACAGTAATTATCTATGAGTGGGACTCTTTAAACATCTGCAGTGAAACAAGTGGCTATGTTGAAACATGCTCATTTCATATTTCAATCTTTTAAATATAACTATTGTTAAAGAATTAGTTGGAAGTCATTAAGAAAGTAAGTTTCAGAAAACCAATTCTGGCATATGACAGAGACAAAATTGAAGGATTAATAAAGAAAAATGTGCCCAAATATTATGATCTCCACCATTATATATAAATTCATATAAAAATGAAGAAAATCCAGTCGATGATTAACTTCAATTATACTTCTTTATTTAGGTATTAAGAGTATTAATATTATTAGCTAGCAAAATCTGCAATAATGTAATTGCAATGAATTCTCATTCACTGAAAACAAAGACCTTTTATTAATTCAACAAATACTTTGTTAGGTAACTACATTTGCCTGACCCTAAAGTATGGAGAAAATGCAGCATACTTTCAGTTCTAATGATCCACTGGAATTGTTGTATAACAAAATTAGAAATCCATTCACACTAAGAGTATATATTGTTGAAAATATGAAAGAACCATTCCATAAAATCTATTTTATATGATACTATAAAATTAAAATAAAAAATAAAATATTAAATAAAATCACATGAACACACACTATATATATTTATATATATATATATATAAAATCTCAAAAGGGGATATTAAATACAAAGACTGAGAAAATTATTATCTATATAGGTAGTAATGCAGGCAATTTTTGTTTTATTCTTTGTGCTTTTGATATTTCTAAAATTTTAGCAATGGTCAACTATATGTTTTAATCTAAAACATTTGATCTTAAAATAAAAATATCTGTCTTAGATACAATTTATTTTAGATTTTGTTGAATAAAACAATATAATTAATGCTAATACTGAGTACAGTTAACACTGAAAGACTCAAATCAGCTAGATTTTGGTACAAGTCAACCATTAAATGACTTCTTCAATTCTGAACAAAAGCTTCTGGACTTGTTTTCTTTTACATTTATTTTGATAGATTTTAACAATAAACTCTACAATTTTTTTAATTTCTAAGAAAATAATTATTGTCTTTAATGTAGCTAAGAGTCTTATAGTGTCAGAATCCTTTTAAAAACATATCTCTAAGGAAAAATAAGGCAATATAAATTGAGATAGTGCTCACTTATATAAATTAGCCAAATGGGTTTAGATCCTTGTATACTTCAGTTAACTAACAGACTTGCACTTAAAGATCTATGTGTATAGTTAACTGTTCCAAATGATTCTGTATGTAATGTCAAAAATGTTTCCTCTGTATTTCTTAGTTATTTCCAATTGAATAAAAATCTCAGACTTTCAACCTTAAGTTTTGACCCTTTACATTTTGTTTTATATATATATTAAGCCATGAGTAAATCTGTGAATAAGGAATTAATAAAACTGAATCCCTTCACCATTTTAGTGAATTCTGTAATCATTGTTTTCTTTGGTAAATGGGAAATATCATTAAAATATTCACTCTATTAGTTATTTATGTAATGGCTAATACAAAATGGTGTTTACTTTTCTAGGTAAGATGGAATTGAGAAGCTTTTATTTTTCTATAACCCATACTGTTGTATTTATCATTTTACACTGAAATATGTTTTTCTTAATTGGAGCTATTCACTTCGTCATTGAGAAAACTAGAAGCTATCATGTGTCAAATACTCTTCTTGATACAGAGGACAAAAATAGCACCAACATTTCCAAAAATATCAGTGCCTTGACAAAGTCAAATGTAAATAATTCATAGAGAATAAAATATAAATGTTAATTATGTAGCATTGTAATGATAATTGAAAAGGAAAATTGAAGTCTAAAAGAGAAAAAAGGAGTGATACTACAGTTAAAAATAGAATCAAAAAGCTAAAAATGGAATAATAATAAAAAAAAAGACTCACCAGCAAGCCACCTTTCAGGGTGATGGAAGATACAAATAAAATGGCCCAAGGCAGACATATTGCTTGTAAGATCAAGGACTAAATTGGTCTGTGTGAGTGTAGAACAGTATAAGCAGTAGGGGAAAAGTAGCAGGAAATGAGATGAGAAGGGTAATGAGGCAGGTTTGGGTGGGGAGAAGTCAGGAGAGGAATAAAGCACTAAGCCTTGGGAGCAAACTGTGAAGTCATGTAGACATGGCTTTACCCTGAGTGATATGGGAAACCATTAGCATGTTTTTAGCAGAGACAGGGATCATTGACTCCAGGATTAACGAAGTCCCTTGGACCACATGGAAACCACTTAGAAGAACACAACAGCAACCTGGAACTAGGTGAAAAATAAGGATGGGTCAGACTCCAGGGTGAAAATAGGTGAAAAAATAAAAAAGGCTCATTCGGGGCTACCTTGTGAAGATTGAAACGCTTGTATCTGTAGAGAGAAAAATGAAGAATCAAGAAGCACTACATGGGTTTTGCCCTGCAGAAGTGGAAGCATGAAAAGAGTGAAAGAAAAATAAACTAGGGATTTCTTTTAACCAGTGGCTTTTAAACACCACTGCAAAATGAATAAAAATATGTAACTTCTCCTGCTGTGCCTCATGTGTCATGTTGGGACAAGCAGTCAAAGTTCCCAAATCAATAACCGTTTTGATTATACCGTTCCAGAGAAACAATGTATAAAAACATATTCCAGTGCAATTTCTCTGTAATCTGTTCCTCCTGTCCCATCGAGTGTGACAGTGTATTATTATATATTGACAGAAAACATCAATATGAATGATACTAGACGGTGGGAGGAAAGCATTTTGGTGTGCTGGTTTTGTCTTCATAATAAGAGCATTGATCTGTATTTCAGCTTACCAGTTTTCAGTAGCTCACAGTTAATTTGCCGGTATCTACATTGGTATGAACAGTAATATGGCAAGTGTCAGATGGGATCTGCAATTCATAGAAACAGATACGTCGCCTAATGATTTTTGTCAATTGTGAATTAATTATCAATCTGATTTGTCTTTCTTTGTTTGGAGTGCCGCAAATGTTAGCAAATCAGGGTCTGCTAAAACTTTTATAGAATTGACATGATAATAAGCAGACACTTTCTGGTTCAATTACTTTTTTCTCTTCCCTGAAAAATAAGCTATTCTGGTATTTGTATGGCCTAGGGATTGCCATTTACTCAATTTTTACAATGATCTACTAAAAAAAAAATTGCTTAGTGATTTTCATATTTTACCCTTCTGCTTTGCTTGAGATGCTAGCGTTCTTTTTTAAATAGTGTGGAAGATTTCATTCTATTCTTGGGCCATCAAATCAAGGCAGCACTGAGAAAAAGAAAAGTTTTTTTGGAAGTTGACTTCAATCATTTAATAGTTAAAAACAAGTTTCTCTGAGGAGCCTCAAGTTACTGAATTATTGAACTAAAAATGCCTACTGAGAAAGATGCTCTTTGACCAAACTTTAACCAAGCTCTCCCAAGCTTTCTGCTGGACTGAGCCTGGCTTTGGTCTTTTCTCTCTGTCCTGGTAGAATCCATTTTGAGCAAGAATCTTAAGTCAGTTGCACTAAAAATCCCACCTTTTGTATGTGATAATCTTCTATGTCTGATCAAACTTCTCAGTCCCAAACCCTGACCTACAGCGCTTTCCATCCTGATCTTCTTTTAACATGAATTCTGTTGAATTGGACAAGGATTCCGCTTACCAATGATTTTTTTCTCTACTAATTTTCCATCTACTGACCACTGTCCTCTCCCTATCCCTCCCATTTCTTGGTTATAAATCCTAATTGGTTCTTGTTGGATTTGAGCATAACCTCTGTATCTCAAGACCCATTGCTGTGGTCCCTAAACCTATTCAGTAAAAGCCTTCTGTACTGTTTTTAATAAATCTTACAAATATTATTTTCTTTAATACTATGTTAGAGGCTTATAATGAAGATTTAACAAGATAATGTATATAGAACTCTTTGGAGAGGCCTGACCCTTAGTCTCTGCCAATTGCTTTATCAGTAAGTCTGTTATGTTTCATGAAAGGCAAACTATATGCCCTGTAAGTGAAGTCATTCCTCTTCAGAGATGACAGAGGGCATGAATATCTATTTATATTCAGTATGTTGAATATTCAAACTATTCAACCTATTAATAACTGAATTAGTGGGAAATCAGCACAATTCCTTAATTGCTATACAAATGATTATAGTAAAAATCATTATTATACTTTTCACGCGATCATTCATATTCTACAGATAAAACCTATAAAGAAAGCAGGACATTAAAGTGATTTGCATTTTCCAGTTAAAAGCTCAGGATTTTATGCTATGCCAGGTCAGGAAACTTTGGTTTCTTATTGTATATTGGCTAAATTTGAAAGTATATAGAAAGGAATCTGGAAGGCTGAAAGGGTCAGGAAAATTCCACTTAGTAACCTCAAAAAAAAAAAAAAAAAAAGAAAGAAAGAAAGAAAAATAAAAAAATCCTCACTTAGCTGAAATACCAACTATGATTGCAGAGGTTATACAAAATAACCTGGCTTCCCAGTTCATACACAAGAGTGTGACAAGCAGAAAATTAGATACCTGGCAGCTACAAGTGTTTTGGTTTTATGTTTTTAGATATATGGCCAAGATTACTTTGTGACTGCCAAATTGCTACTTTAATGTAAAAGCAGAGAAACACATTAGATTTTTACTACCTAGAAAATCATGTTCAATCTTTGCTTAAAAATGTCTTCATTAGCAGAGAGAGGAATTTTTTTCTTCTTACCAGAATTACCTTCCATTCATTTTGTAGGGTTGGGACCTTGAGGAATGTCTAACAATGCTGCCAAACTCTAAGAATGTCTCCTAGGCTTTGAAATGTTAATTTTATTGCCAAAAGCCTTTTAGGGCAAAGAGTATAACTGAATGGTATAGGGATTGATGGAGTTACTTGCTTTGCTAATGGTAATGAGTCAAACTTGGAGTATATTTTTTTAATTATTATCATTTCCATTTTATTTACTGTGTGGTTTTATGTCCCTTTTTCAATACACACAATCTTCAGATTTAACCAGGATAGAAGAAAGTGTTATAAAACCTTTAGAGAGGTAGATCAAAACTCTATTCAAGTTATACCTAACTCTAACATCCTCTTTAAAGGAAACATAGAAATAGATAGTACACTCCAGCTAAAGGAAATTTAAGAAGTAAATATAATACATATTCTTTTGCCCAAAAGAAGTTATTCTAAAGTAAATGATAAAGCATCTGAATATAAATAAATAAAAAATTGGCTACAAGATTCTGAGAAATCTATCTTATGTTTTGATAACAAAATGCATCCCTAAAAATTGGCTTACAGCCCAATTTCTGAAAGCTTTTTTTTTTCTGTCCTTTTTGTTACATTTTCAAGTTTACGTAAGCCAGTCAATTGTGACATGAAATTGATTAATCAAAGACAAATGTGCTTGAAAATACAATTGGAACTTTGGGGTGTTTGTCAATTTTTCATACAGTCATTCTCTATTTATTTGCTTCATAGAGTTATGCTGACTTAGTCCATTTAGGCTGCTACGACAAGATGCCATAGACTGGTTAGTTTCTAAACAACAGAATTTATTTCTCACTGGTTTGGAGACTGGGAAGTCCAAGATCAAGGACCTGCTTTCCAGTTCAAAACCTTCTTGATGCATCTTTACTTGGAATGGACAAGTCATCTCTCTGGCTGCTCTTTTATAAGGGCACTAATCCCATTCATGGAGGAAAGGCTCCATCTCCCCATACCATCACTTTTTAAGTCTTGGTGAGCAGGTAGGCAGCCTTCAGTAATAGAAACTTTTGTTATTCAGCATTGGACATATCTTGGTTGGATTAGTAGGGAGAAAGACTAGGGAAATAAGATGGGAAGAAAAATTCAGAGGATGCCCACTATATCCCCAAACAAAGTATCTTACCAGGTGGCCCTTGAGTTTTTCAGAACTGGGTATAATTGGTCTCTGTACTGGGGTAGGATTGAGCATACAAATGGGACCAACTTTTCAGAAAATGAACAAGACAGAGAAAAGCAACTGAGATGAGTCATTCATTCTGTCAAAACATAGGGGAGAGTTGTTGAGGAATAATAAATGGACTAAGAATATCGATGAAGAAATTTGGATTTAATAAATGCTTTTAATCAACCAATTGGCTTATTTTGCCACCAATATGTTATCTTAAAACATACTAGGAAGGAGGAAGATTATCAGTATCAACATATGCAAGAACCTACCATCTCTATAGTGAAATATGTTCTCTGCTCCTCAAAGAGCTGAACTAAGAAAAAGGATTCTCTCAACATTAAAAGAAAAATTTCTTCTAGAAAAATTGATATAGAGCCCATAAGAAAAAATAAATTGTCCAAGGTAATATTGGGCGAATCCTAGAAATTGAGAAAAAACATCTTGGCATTTTAAATTCTAGATTATTTATTTTTCTTCTACAGAATTCAAAAATTTCACCTTTTCGGGACCTTAAGTGTATATGGAAGCTTATTTTGAAAGTATTATTTATAGTGTACATGCTCACTTGAGTAAGATCAATTTATTTTTCTCCCTTTGCTTTTAGTTCAGTTTTTTTTTTCACTAAATTTCTAAATTCTCCCTTTTAACTTCAGCTGTTAATTAGTAACTGATATGGCTAAAGGTACTCTACTTACTTCTATGGACCTTCCTGCAGGGACCCCAGTAACTATACCCACCTCATCAAGGCCACTGTGAATCTAGAGACTACTGAGCCAAACTGCCCAGTGAACTCCTGTGTCTGTAACTGAACTATACCCTTCCTGCAGGAACTCAAGGAGCACTCATCAAGACCTTGAGTTTGCAAACTGACCCAAAAGGAGTCTGTGCCTGCAGGGACTTTCCTGTCAATGAAAAAACCCATGGGATCTATGAGTTAGCAAATCATTCCTGTGGAGATGGGACAGGCATAGCAGAAACATGAATTAGCACACAGTCTATAAGGACACTCAGATAGGCATAATCTAGGGTTGGCAGTTTACTGTGCCCTTGTAGAATCTCCAGCAATCACCATAGAACCACTAGCAGTGGTGCCTTTGTAATGAAATAATTCAGCCAACCATGCTACAGATTTGGAAGGCTATAAACTTGCACCTGGTGGAGTCACAAGCAGGGGTTTACCTGATTGCAGCTAGAGGGTGGGAATGCAATATTCTCTGCCAGCAGAGTTTGAGCCTGATGAGCACAAATGCCAGTAACTGCATCAGTCCACATGATTGTAACCAGCAGATCAGCAGTGATGTATTTGGGCTATCAAAGCTCAGCCAGATGGACCACAAGCTCAGAATATAGTAATTCCAATAAAGATAAAATTTCACTAAAGGTGAAAGGAAGGAAAAAATATATTACGCAAATGGAGACCAAAACTAAGAAGGGTAGCAAGAGATAAAACAAATAACTTGTTACTAATAAAAGAAACAACCTAAAAAGAAGATGTAGTGATAGTAAAAATTTAGGTTCCAAATATGGCCATACCTATTTTTATAAAACAAACTCTTTGGTACATTAGATCGCAAATAGACACAAACAATAATATTGGGAGACTTCTACACACCGCTCACACCACTAGATCAATCTTCCAGGCAAAAAATGAGTAAAGACTATTCAGACCTAAAAAATGCTATAAACAACCTAATAGACATATACTGAATATTCCAACTAATTACAGCTGAATATACATTCTTCTCAGCTGCTTATGGTCCTTCTCCAAAATAGGCCACATTTTGGGCCACAAAGCAAGTACCAGCAAATTCAAAACATGTATTATAATTCCTTGCATCCTTTCAGATTATAATGGAATGAAAATAGAACTAAAAAACAGGAAGACCAAAAGAAATTACATAAATACATGGACACTTAATGATGTTTGATGATATCAAATGAGAACTGGATAATAGAAGAAATGAGAGAAATAAAAAAATTCTAGAATTAAATGAAAACAGAAACACAACAAACAAAAATCTATGGGATATTTTTATGTGATTTTAAGAGGAAAATTTATAATACTGAGTGCCCACATAAGAAAATAGAAAGTCATCAAATAAACTAACAACACACCCCAAGACTCTTGAAAAACAAAAGCAGACTAATCTCAAGTCAGTAGAGGGCAGAAGATAATTAAAATAAGCAAAAAATCAATGAAACAGAGAACAACAATAAAAATACAAAAGAACAACAAAATAAAAAGCTGGTTCTTTGTAAACATTAACAAGATTGATCAAACCCTTAGCAAATCCAACCAAAAAAAAAAAAAAAAAAAAAGAGAGAGAGAGAGAGAGAAAATTGACCCAAATTACTAAAACCAGAAAGGAAAAGGAGACATCATCAAAGACAGTAGGAAAATCTAGGGAATCATCAGAAAATATTTTGAAAATACATATACTCCAATAAACTGGAAAACAGAAGAAATTGGCAAAATTCTAGTCACCTGCAATCTACCTAAATTCAGCCAAGAGGACATAGAAAACATAAACCAATCAATAGCAAGCAAAGAGATAGATATAGCACTAAAAAGCCTTCCATCAAAGAAAAGCACTAGTCCAGATGGATTCCCAGCTGAATTCTACAAAACTCTTACTGAAAAACTAAACTCAATACTTCAAAAGTTATTTCATGGAATCAAAACAGATGGAATACTTCCAAACATCTTCAGTGAGGCCAGTATCACCTTAATATCAAAACTTAATCAAGATATTTCAAGACAAGAAAATTACAGACCAATACTTTTGTAAACATGGATGCAAAAAATCTAAACAGAATACTAGTGATACACATTTAAAACCATATCAAGAAGATTGTACAACATGACCAATGTGGTTTCATTCAAGGAATGCAAGTCTGGTTTGAAATTTGCAAATCAATACATGTTATTTGTTACACAAATAGAACTAAGTACAAAAATGACATGATTCTCTCAATAGATGCTGAAAAAAGATTTGACAAAATCCAACACATATATATGTTTAAAAACACTGCAGAAAATCAGAAGAGAAAAAAATTACCTCAACACCATTAAGGCAATATACGATATACCCAAACCAACAGCATATTGAGTGGAAAAAATTTTCATAAATTCCCTTTAAAGTTAGGAACAAGACAAGGATGTCATGATATCTAGAGCTGATTAGCAAATTCAGCAAAGTAGAGGGGGAAATCAATCTAAAAACAAAACAGAACAGTAGCTTTTCTAGATGCCAACCATGAACCCAGAAATGAAAAAGACTCCAGAAAATAATTCCAGGTACTATTTCCCCAAAAACAATTAAATACCTAGGAATAAATCTAACTAAGGTGGTAAAATATCTCTACAATTAAATCTATAAAACACTAAAGATAGAAATTAAAGAAGATCTTAAAAATGAAAAAATCTCCCATGCTCTTGGATAGGCAGAGTGAATATTATCAAAATGGACATTCTACCAAGTTAATCTACAGTCTCTGCAATCCCTATCAAAATACTAATGTTATTCTTCACTGACCTAAAAAATGAGTCCTAAATCTCACATGGAGACACAAAATCCAGAAGAGCCAACACAATTCTCAGCAATAAGAACCATGCAGGAGGTATCGCAATTCCTGACTTCAAATTATTCTATAAAGCTAGAGTAATAAAAACAATGTGGTATTGGTACAAAGACACATCGACCAAGGGAACAGAGTAGAAGATACAGAGACAAATCCACACACGTATAACTAATTTATTTTAGAAAAAGCTGTCAAAAACTTATGTTGAAGAAAAGACAGCCTTTTCAAAACATGGTGTTGAGAAAACTGGTTACCAATTCATAGAAAAATGAAATCAAATCCCTAACTCTAACATTTCACAAGAGTTAACTCAAAGGCCTGGAAATTAGACCAGAGACATTGAGACTACCAGAGGAAGACAAAGGACCAATACTTCAATATATAGGCACAGGTAGAAAATTCCTCAATAAGATCTTCATAGCTCAGAAAATTTAAAAAAATATATTTAATAAATGGGATATCATTAAACTAAAATGTTTCTTCTCATCAAGAAAACTATCAAATGTCTAAAGAGAGAGCCCACAGAATGAGAGATCTTTGCCAGCTATTACTTTGCTAGAAGACTAGTGGCTAGAATATACGAAGTACTCAAAAAACACTAAAAAGAAACAAATAGCTCAGTCAGGAAATGGGTAATTGAACCAAATAGAAACTTCACAAAAGAGATAAAAATGGCCAATAAATATATGAAAAAATGTTCAACTTCATTAGTAATCAGTGTGATGCAAATCAAAACTACTCTGAGATTCCATCTAATCCCAAACAGAATGACAATCATCAAGAAATCAAACAGCAATAAATGCTGGCAAGGATGTGGGGAAATAAGAACTCTTCTACAGTGTTTGTGGGAGAGTAAATTAGATAGCCACTATGCAGATCAGTGTGGAGATTCCTCAGAAAATTGAGAATGATCTACCATAAGATCCATCTGTACTACTCCTAGTTATCTTTCCAAAATGACTGAAATCAAAACAGTAGAGTAATATGTGCATATCCATGTTTATAGCAGCACAACTCACAATAGCCAAATTATGGAACCAATCTAGGTGTACACCTACAGATGAATGGATTACAAAATGATTACACACAATAGAATTCTATTGTGCCATAAAGAACAAAATTATGTCATTTGCAGAAAATTGATAGACTTCGAGAACGTTATGTTAAGTGAGATTAGCCAGTCACAAAAAGTGAAGAGTCATATGTGTTCTCTCATAAGCAGAAGCTAGGGGGTAATCAGTATACCAGAATGACTTCAGAAAATGGAGGAGAAGCTGCAGTGGAGCCAGGGAGATGGTCTAGGGGAAAGGGGTGGGAGGAGAGAGAGAATCAATAAAGAAATCACTTCCATTGACATTCAGTACATATATGAGAATACCAATGTGAATCCCAATATCCTGTATAGGGAAGGGTATACTCATACCAATGCCAATCTCAGTATCTTGTATAGGGATTGGGAAGGAAGCTGGGGGAAAGCTCAAGTGTTGTACGCATTTATGTCCTATTACTATAAACTACCTTATGATGTGATACTATAATATACCAATAAAAGTAAACAAAACAAAATAAAACAAATGACTCTCACACACAGTGCTGAAGTTGTGTATAGTGTTCCTTGGTGTAAGATGGCTGAGATATTTTTTACAGAAAAACCACATGGGAGAAGTACCATCCAGGCCCAAGTTAAAGTTCTGTTTTCAATGAGATCATTGTAAATGAATTAACTGCATATTTTTTTTAAATTATATGTTTAATTAAACAGAAGCACTCACAAAACAAAGCTGTGTTTTAATAGACTTGCAAATGTTTTGACCTAAGACTGTCAGAAGCCAACCCTGTGTTTCCCCTAGGAGCAAGGGTTCTGTATTTACTAATTCCTTGTCACAGCAACTTCATAGGAAAAAACTCTAATGAAAGATGAGAATCGATTCTACACTGGCTTCTGTAATCACAGATTCTGCATCCATGCACACAAACAAAAGAAAATGGAAAATATATTTTTAAATCACATCTTTACTGAAGATGTAAAGATTTATTTTGTTTTGCCATTATTCCCTAAACAGTACAGTATAGCAAATATTTACGTAGCATTTACAATATGTTAGGTAGATCACTTAAGTATACAGGTGGATGTATGCAGGTTATATACAAATTTTATGTCATTTTATATAAGGCACTGGAGCATCTGAGGATTGAGGTGTTTGGGTGGAGCAGGGTCCTGGAAACAGTTTCCCGAATATACCTAGGGATAACTCCTTCAGACTGGACAGTGTGACTGCATGTAGGAACATAGAAGTAAAGTGCCAGTCACATGCTTCCAGTGCCCTGACATAAAATTCACACTCCAGGAGTGATGAGCAGGAATCTAACCATCACAAGCAAGTCAGAGTAGAGTGCCCTGATGTTTCACCTAGACCAACAACAGAGATTTTGCTAAGTAGCATCAGAGTGGGAAGTGGAATTCTACTGGTGACATCAGTGGTACTCAGGAGAACTGAGAAAGAAATGGTTCAAAGAACATTTTGTCCATGTATGAAGGTATCACTACCAATCTCACTAACATGTATGAGGAGGAGCACAGCCAGGTGAGATGCAAATATACCAAATATTGTGTACCTGTGTTTGTATTACTTTCAATCTCATTAGGATGTGTAATTAGAATGGACCAATGAAAGTATAAAAAAGAAAATGAGTCTCCAAATTATCTCATACTTTTATGAAAACTCCAGTCTATATTCTTTTCCTCACTATTTTTTCCGTTCTCCCAAATCTTTGCTCTGTCTAATGTTTTCCCTCTGTTAAGAATTCCATTCCTCTGGCTCCTTTTATGGTACCACAAGTTTTAAACCCATGCTTAAATGCTACTACTTTTATGAAATTCTGTTTGTCATGATTAGAAACTTGTATTTCCTTCTGAAGATTTCTAAACTGCTTTCTTTGTACTTCTGAAGGTAGTTCTGATATTATATATCATTTATAGCGATATTTATAAGGCAGCTTTTCTTTGTAAAAATGAAATGCTCCTGTTGAGTGGAAAGTGTAATTTTTCACATTATGGGATCTCAAAAGATGATGGGATGAAAACTGAATGAATGAATCAAGAAACTAATAGTAGTTTTTAAGTTTTGTTTTGTTTTGAGGTACTGGGGATTAAACTCAGGGGTATTCTACCTCTGAGCTACACCCCCTAGCCCTATTTTATTCTTTAGTTTGAAACAGGATCTCACTAAGTTGTGGAGGGCCTCACTAAATATCTGAGACTGGCCAGGAACCTGGATCCTCCTGTTTCAGTCTCACAAGTACTGCTGGAATTGCAAGCATGTGCCACCATGCTTGGCGTTGTTTTTTATTTTTTATTTGTTTATTTTTTTTTTAGTTACTTTTTAGTTTAAAACACTTATGTTATAGTGACAAATCAAAATTTGGAGAAAAACATGGGGAAAGGTCCAGGAAAGAATTAAGACTTATGAGGAAAGACTTAAGACTTATGACTTATCTAAACATGAAGAAAGCATCTCTTATCTAACACAAAGTTATATACTCTTTCTTCTACATTAAAATTTCAAATATAAGATATAATGATGCTAAGTAGGATGTAAGTCCAAGTATCTAAGTGTATCTATGGGTTCTAAATGTGTATGAAAAACTATTTTCACAATCGGCTGTCAATATTTTAAAATATATTTAATTATAAAAATTAAGAAAATTAATATACAGTTGTTTTGCCTTATAAATTTGAACTTAACAATGTTTTTGAATTTGAAAATATAACCATAATGCATAGTTTTATTAAAGGTGATATGCACAACACTTTCTTTGAATTCTCTAAAAATTTGTTTTTCCTAAGATGAAAAGAAGCTAAGATTACTAAAAGTAAAACTATTTTGTACTCTTTGGGCCCTTTAATTTACTATAACAACATCTTTATTTTGTACAAATAATACTATATGTCACTAAAGGATAGGTACCTGTAATGGTTTGGATTTGGAATGTCCCCAGATCCTTCATGGAAACAAGGTAGCAATGTTAGAAGCAGCCCTTAGTTGCCTTGGAGGGGTTCCTGGGGGTATGGCCTTGGGGATTATATACTGACTCTTTATCCCCTGTTGTCTCTCTCTCTTTTCTTCTGGCCTCTCTCTTTCTTCTGGATTATATACTGACTCTCTATCCCCCTGCTGTCTCTCTCTCTCTTTCTCCTGGCCTCCAGGATGTGAGAGTGAAATCTTGTGCTCTCCCTCTGTCCACTTTCTGCCACCATGCCCTGAGCTCTGAACACTTGCCTGAAATGGACTGAATCTCTAAATCTCCACAAACTGTGAGCAAATAAATCTTCATTTCCCTAAGTTATGCGATTAGTTGTTTTCTATTATGTCAATGAGAATTTTGACTGAGAAAGTATCCCAAAATATTGAAATGAATTCTGTTAAAGTTTTCCAAAAGGTTTAATGTGTACTGACTTTTCAGTTTGGGTAACACTATTTGCTAATTCACTCAGGACAGACTGCAGCATATTACTGAGTGACTTAAGGTACAAAATTTGGAGTTTTTGCATGCCAGATAGACATGAATAGCCTTAAGATGTTATTAAAATATTTCAAAAGTCTTTAACATTTACAGGATTGTCTCATTTTGTACTAATATAACCAATTTTTAGTCTGTAAATGGTTCAAATACTTTTAGTTCCACATTGTGTGTCTCTTTAGGAGGCCCCATGGTCTCTCAAAGGCAATATAGGTAATGACATGGAAATTTCAATGATTTTTTTTTTCCAGAAATTTGGAACAATTGAGCAGTCTCTACAAAGTGAATATTAATAGATAGCTGTGTTGTAATTTGAAACTTGCTAATATTTAGCCAATTTATAATATCCTGTAGCTCCCCTTGTAATATATTTATATACATATATATAATATAATTATATTATATATATTTTTTCATTGGCACATAATTTACATATTGGGGTATACTGTGATATTTCTCTAGCTATTATATAATATTCAATACAATTATTCAAGCCATAGTTTCTTTATTATGCAATGTATTTTTAGAATATTACTTTTTCTTTTCCTCTGAAGCACTCAAAACCCTCATTTCTATATTTCCTATTCATGTTTATCGACAGCTTATGAATGTTATAATTCAATATGATGTCTAGAATGTTATTGAAGGGTAAGGTTTGGGGAATTTGTAAAGAATAAAAAATAAAATTTTTCATGATAATAACAACAAGACTTATGCCAACTATAATAATAACTGTCATGTTTAATAGAACTTAGTTCACCAGAGCATTCACTATGCATGGATCCTGTGTTGCACATTTTACATGCATTATCTCTGCACTGATGATCATATGGGAAAGTAGCTTCTATATTTATTTGTCTACAGATGAAGAAACTAAGACTCAAGGAAGTTGAACATCTGGAACTAAATGCCAAATAATAGCAGAATGAGACTCAACCATAGGCCTAACTGACACTTGGGTCGTAGGCATATGTCAAGTGTGCAATATTAAACAATCTGGTCATTCATCCACTCAGTTGTTAACAGTTTGAGCTTCTAATATGCATCAGACACTGTGTGAAAGACTGAGAGGCAAGCGATGAAATGAGAAAAACCATGCTCAAGTTCAACTTAATCCAACAGAACTTTGCTAGTTACTTACTACATATTAGTTATTGTGTGGGACATTAGTAATACAGGATCATTAGAAAACATGTTAAATTCAACCATCACATAATATGCCAAGGATACTACAAGAGGACAAAGGAGAGACAGAAGATAGAAAGACAGGGAAAAGACTGCCCGCTGAATTGAGTTTTCAAGAAAGCTGAGGAAGAAGAGAGTGGGAAAGTCTGTCAAGTAGATGTGATAGCATGTGCAAAGATATAAAGAGGGGAATGTATGCATGTAAGTATTTCATGTTGCTTAATACAGCTCTTCAGATGCAACTGGAGAACTAGACAGGATGCCTATTGGGGAAAGTTTTTATCTGCCCAAACATACAATACTATTATGCATGTCTTAGAATTTGCTTAGATTTTTTCTTTTTTTATTAGAATGTCTCTCAAATCTTATCTTGTCCAAATCCAAATTGCAAATTGTAAATTTTCTTGTTTCAGAGGCTGGAGAGTCAAAATTATGATTATAAACCTTAGGATATTCCTAATTGCTTCTAAATTCAATGATGTAATTAACTTGCTGTGTGACATGGAGACTTTTTTTATTTCATTCCTATGAGGTAACTTTTGCATTAGAGTAATTAATAAATATTATTATATTTTCTTAAAACTTAAGGTCCCATATGAAGTTTTCTGAGTACAAGAATTAGTGCCTTGCATTTTAAGGAGCATTCTGGTTCTCCTTTTTGGCTATTTGGGGATTCCCTTTCTTT
>PVLC010015488.1:0-37331 GCA_004027655.1 Graphiurus murinus | reverse complement strand
GAAAGTTTCAACTGGAGAGAAGAGAAATGGGGCTCAGAAAGAAGGAAAAAGGAACTCAATGCAGAAGTTACCACAGAAGCAAAACCCAGAGGTATATGAGTGCCTTGTCTATTCAGAGATAGGGAGTAATCCGACCCCTTGGCAGAAATGTCTAGAAGAAAAACCAGAAACTGGAAGATTTCAGATCAAATTTTATCCACAGACACTTTTATGTTTTGCTGTACAATGATTATTAAAATTTCAAATTTCTTCATGTCAGTCTAGTCCTCCTGCTTTAACAAAATACCGTGGGCTGGGTTGCTTATCTCTCACAGTTTTGATAACTGAGAAGTCCAAGATCAAGGTACTGGTGGGTTTGGTGTCTAGTGAGGGCCTTTTCCTTGTAAACAACTTTTTGCTGTGTTCTCAGGGCAGAAAAGGCCAAATAGACTTCCTCAATTCCTTTATCAGGCCACTAAGCCCATTCATTAGCACTCCATCCTTGTAGCTTAATCACCTCCTAAGGGCCCTAACTCTTAATCCTGTTGCATTGGGGATAAGGTTTCAACACAGGTTTTGGGGGGTAATAAACACAGCAGCTGGTCACCTTGAAAAGGGCTTAAATAATGCATAACCAATAATACACATTATATACATGTTCTATATCAATATTGAAAAATAAAAATACCACAGCTAAAACTCTAGATTTCTAGCTTCTTTTTTTTTTTTTTTTTTTTTTTTTCAGTACTGGGGATTTAACTCAGGGGCATTCTACCTCCAAACTATACCCCCAGACCTATTTTTCATTCTTTATTTTGAAATAGGGTCTCATTAAGTTGCGGAATGCCTCACTAGGTAGCTGAGGCTGGCCGCGAACCCGGATCCTCCAGTCTCAGCCTCACAAATGCTGGGATTACAAGCGGGTTTCTAGCTTCCTAAATATAAGAAATATGAAACTTGTTATGGTCTGGATCTGGACTATACTCCAAAGACGCATGTGTTGAAGGCTTGGTCCCCATCCAACAATCTTTAGAGGTGGGATGTGAGAGGTGACTAGATCATGAGGACTCTGATCTCATCAGTGCATTAATTCATTGATGGCTGAATGAACTACTAGGAGGTGGTAGAGATTACAGGTGGTAGGCAAGGCTGGAGGAAGTAGCTTACTGGAACCATTCCCTGGAAAGGTTTTTCTTGTCCCTGGCCTCTTTCTCCATTTCCCTCCCTCCCTTCTCCTGCTTTCTTTTCTGCCTTCTATCTCTCTCTATTTTTTCCTATCCTATCTGACACAAGGTGAGAAGCTGTCCTCCACCATGCCTTCCACCATGAAGTTCTGCCTCACCTCAGGCCCAAAACACTGGAGTCAGCCAGCCATTGATGGAAACCTCTGAAACTGGGAGCCAAAAATCAGTCTTTCAGCCTCTAAGTTGTTTTTCTCAGGCATTTGCCATAGTAAGGAAAAGCTGGCTAACACAGAAGTACAGAAACAATCTACTGGAGTAACTTTTTAAGAGAGCATGCTGCCTCACAATCACCATGCCTATGTGCCCCATTCCTAGGTCCCTCTCCTAGTCAAATCAGACATTTATACTATTCATTTGATCCCTGTAAGCATCTGAGTTTTCAAACCCGGTTAACCAGACAAGTTTGGAGTCTGTTATCAACAGAACATATTCATGTATGTCATGCTGAGAAGCTGGGACATTTTCATAAAAGCAGTAGAGAACTATAAAATGAATTTAAGCCAAGGGATGACACAATTGTATCTATGCTACATTAAGATGAACCATGAGAACTTATCTGTGTTTTTTCTGTTATTTCCTTTTATATTTTTCCAGTTAAAACAATCAAATATCAGCAATTTCCTTTGGATCCACTTAATAGAAGAATTATTCTAGTTATGAGTGGTAAATGAGCTGGAGAAGAGAAAGGCAGGGTGGGGGATCAAAGAGAAACCAATGAATTATAATTTATAGGGAGGAGCTATAATCATCAGTAAGAAACTATGAAGGCCTAGATTAGGCTAATGTGGGAAAATGGTAGTAGGAATGAAACAAAAGTGTGTGTGTGTGTGTGTGTGTGTGTGTGTGTGTGTGTGTGTGAGAGAGAGAGAGAGAGAGAGAATCACCAATATATTTGCTTTTTGACTACATGTCTCATACACACAGAAAAACAAATCATAGTAACCTGCGATACTTTTAGAACTAAATTTCATATGCTTCACTGAGAAAATTATTTTAACTGTTCACTGAGCAAATTATTTTAACTCAGAAGAGTCCAGCTTCTTGTTGAATTACAGACCCATTTGAGGATCTGGTAAAAGCACTCATCCTCAACCTAAAAAGAATCACACATGTGCAAGAATTTGGAAAATTATTTCAAAAACTTCACAGAACCTTTAATTCTATCCATCAACATCCTAGGAAATAGGAACCCCTGGGGTCCTTGGTAAAAGAAGTTCAGTGGAATATGGGCTCTATTGCCTCTGGATCAGAAGAATGTTATGACTCATGTGGGGATATTTTTATGTGTTGGACTGCTCTCTAGAAAAAAATATTCATTTGCATGATGTCCAAACAGGAGCAGTAAAACCTTAGGAAGCACACCCTTACCCACAGGTCAAGATACCTAGTATGTGAATGGAAAGGACCACACCTGTTTTCCTCCTTGGTTTGCATAGAAACTGAAATCTGAGAAAATAACACAATGGACTTTTTGACACAGGAACATTCCTAACAGGCGCCAATGTTTCTCCAGAGCAAGAAGAGTCCAGAGTTTCCCCTTGATTACTAATGATGAAAGTGAGATATCCTGCAGAAGGGTGGTCTCTCTGTCCTGCCAAATGGCATTCTGTGAAATATAGTCTTACTTCAATCAGGATAGATGGATGCTGATTTGTGAGATAGCCACGTTAAAGTAAGAAATCATACCACGATCTTTTTAGAATCCTCAATAGTGGCCAATCCCATCCATCAATAATTTTTAGACCTGTCCAGAAGCTCTTCAGAGCAACAGTATACTTATTATCTGTTTGCATATCTGAATGCACATTTAACTGTGAGATAGCTGAACTCCATAGCATATCACAATCACCTCTACACCCCATATACCACCATTATTTCTATGGAGTTGTTGATTCTGAATATTTTCTCATGCAAAATGCTTGTATCATATCTATGTAATTGTATATTCTACCTTAAAAGTACATATGTTTTAATGCTTTCTAATAAAGGTGCACTCCTTGCAACTTAGGGCAATGAATATTCAATTAACTTCAGCATACATAAATACTTGTTTAATATATGAAGCAGTGCTATTGACTAAAATGGAACACAAATGTGAATAAATAAAACACTATTTCTGTCCCTGAGAAGCTAACTTTCTGAAAAGAGCACTGAAATTTAAATCCAAATTAGTCAATTCAATAAATGGCCATTTATTGGAATTTCATTAGCATGTATGAATTGTGCATATAAATGGGCTTCTGTGTGATATTTTAATAGGTTCTTTGATGATGAAAAACTCAGGTTCCTTTATATCCATCTTTTAAGGAAGGACCTAGTTTTTTAAAATCCAATTATTTCAGGGTGGTGTCTATCAAGGAATCGAGAACCATCTTCATCCAGCACTGTATCCCAGTAACTCCATGGGTATTGTGTCAGAGAGTTCTTGGTTGCTAACCAAGAACTTATAACATTAAAAAAATGCTCCTCTATATTTCAATATTTCATATATAATCTCAAATAGAAAAGGAAAAAGGAGGTTAGGTTTCTCCCTGTAATATACATGCTATTTATAGACTATATTATACATAAAATACACATGCTCTAATAACATCCGTGGTAATTTTCTAAGTCCTGTTGGGAAGCGAGCGCTTTGAGAGCTTGACAAAGGGAGAAGAAGGGAGTTTGGCAAAAAAAGAAAAAAAAAGTTAACATAAGTCACACCTCATCAGTGGGAGTCAAAATAATACAATTTACATGATTCTGGGAAATGGGGTTTCCAAGCAGCCACCAATAATACTACATATGTTAGTCAGCCTGCCTGCCCCCTGGTGAATTATCAGTTTGTGGATAAAAGAAAGCACTGCCTTAAAGTCACTTAAAATTGCTGTGTGGGCAGGTGGTGAATGATCGCCACAGAGTCCCACCCCCACACCTCCTAACAGGACTTCCGAAAATGCAATTCCATGTACAAGTATGCCTTGCTTAAAAATTCTCTGCTATTGGGAGGTCTTCGAGCCCATACAGTGCAGATCCTATGTGCCACTTCTGACTTCCCCCATCTGTTGCACAAAGTTTGAGGCAAAATTCACCTGTGTCAGAAAAGAACACAGTAATGGGTAAGAATTGGAGGAACTCCTTTTGTGTCATGAAGTTTGCAGGAGTGGGTATGATCTGAGAAGAGGGATTGGATATCCACTGGAGCAATTGTGCCTGCCTAAGCCTAATTCTATCTAAGGGGTGGGCTAGGCTGTCGTTTATTCAAACCTTATTCTCTAAGCATCTGTGACAGACACTAATAGGGCTCCTAGGATAGAGCAGTGAGTGAAATGGAAATGGGCTCTTCCTTATAGACCTTCCGGTGACAGAGTAAGACAAAGAACTAGAAAATGGCACATTAAGTTCTCCAATAGCAGAAATGCACAGAACACTTAGGAGACCCTGAAAAAAAGAATGTTGAACAGGGAACCAAGAAGGTAAGTAAATATTTGCATAATGAAGGGGTGATGAACGAAGAGTGCAGAAGGAAAGACTGTTTCAGGGAAAGGAAACCACATGTGAAAAGGCAAAGGTGTAAGACAGCATGGTGCATTCAAGGCTGGGAAACTTCAGTATAGTCAGATCAGCCATTGTCTGTGTTTTTAAGAAGGAGCAGGAGGGCAATCAACTAGTGTTCACAGATGTGGCTGTTCTGGATCCACATACGGAAGGTCTCCGACATAATGTTAGTAAATCTGGTCTTTTTCAATTGAAAAACACTAAAGTGCCTTAGCCGGAGAGTGGCATAAGACCCTGCAGGGTAGCAGCTGCATGGCGCTCATGCCCTCATACTCTGGAATTTGGTTTCTGGGAACCAGCATTCTCCTCTTGGCACTTTTTAATTAAAAGTCCTAGGACAAGTTGTTTAACCTTTGGCACTTTGGTAATCATTATATAATCCTCAGAAAAAGGATTAGCATGTTTTATTATTACCAGGTCAGAACACACAGGTTTAATTCCTTCTTCCTTCTTAAAATTGAACCATTGCATTAATTCCAAGAATTGAATGATATTTGAAAATTTGCTTCCATTCTTCTTTTGAATTCACAATGTTATGGACCTCATATCACTTTCTTAAGAAGCCAGTAGACAAGACCTTGCAAGCATTCCCAATTCGAGTCCACATACCTTAGGAATAACCAGAGTTTCCAAACTTCATATTGCCATAGGATTCCCAGCTTTGGATACATGGTGAATCTCTTCTCCTACCCTCAGTTATCTAGCATTCTTCACCCATCTCCCAATTAAAGAAACTAACAGCATTTATGTGGCATTCTTACCAAACAATACAACCTAAAACCTATTAAGCCTCTAGATCTGACCACTGATTTACAGGAAATATAGGGTACGAAATACTTTGTAGAACATCATGACAAGCCAATCTCCAAAAACTATAATGTGAAAAAAAAAACTATAGGACTAATGATCCTGTTTATTCACCAAATAAATTTGTAAAGAAAAATAAAGAAGGGGAAATTTATGAATTAAAATAATCTTAAGTGATTTATCAATCAATTCAAGGCACAGCCTTTGTTTAGAATCTAAGTTGAACAAACAATTTAGTTGTTAAAAAAAGAAAAAAATAACCAAAAATGATAAAGATGAAAACTGAACACTGAGTAGTTTCTTGATAATGTTAAGAAGTGATCAATAAAAGGGGTGTGAGAATGAGTATTGTTTTATTTCAAAAGTTTCTTCTATTTTCGAGATACCAAATGATGTCTAAATAAAATTATACATGGACTGTCTTCAAAATATTTAGTAATAAGAAGGATTATAGATTACTTGAAGTTTTCTATATACAGAAATAAAACTCTTCCAATATAAAAATAAGCCTTAAATTTTAGTTGAAAGCTCATTGACTTAAAATGCTCTAGACCTATACCACTCAAAGCAATGTCTTTACTAGAGGACTATGCAAATAAAAGGGGATTATTAAGCCTTTTGCAGTAATAGAGAAGTACTTTCATGAGTCTGACCAGGTGGAAATTAAATGGGTAAATGTAGCATCCTCATCTCCTGGGAGCTTGTTGGAAACACAGGATCTCAGACCCTACCCCAGATCTACTGCACTGTAAACTGCATTTAACAATCTTTCCTATGACTGATGTGCATGAAACCACTGCATCTCAGTGGGCTGGAGGTCAAGGAGAATTCTCTAGTGCTGCTTTAAATGAAAGCCCAATAAGTGAGTATAAAAGGAGGCAAAAAGAAACTGTGATGTGTAAAAATGTAAAAATGACAATACAGGTGTTACTCCAGGTATTCATTTCACATATATTCACTAGAAATGTATTGTGTATAGGATGCTATTTTATCTACTGAAGATAGTGCAATGAATAAGACAAGGAAAAAATCCCTGACCTCATGGAATTTAGAATCTGATAGTTACTAGCTAACACATACTGAGTGCTTAATAAGAATTAAGAACTGTTCCAAGCCCTTTGTATTCACAGTGCACAAGAAAAAGGAGATTAGCAGCTAAAGAATATGTTCAAACATCATCAAGTTAAAGCATGATATTAAACATTGAACAGGTCATTCTAACCACAGAGTCAACGAGCATTTCTAATCTGTCTATTACAACCTAAACCTTTTCTCTTAAGCTTGGCGTAGTAACCCAGGACATTTTAGCTACCACACACTAACCTGGTGATATTCTAATCATCCCTGTTTACCCAATTCCTAGAAACCTCACTGTGGCTCAGTCTCACTCAGATGCACATAGAAATGGAGACAAGGTTTGAGATCTTCTCTGTGCTAGGTACTTTATGAAAAATAAATAAATAAAAAGCACTCATTTGAACTCTCAAAATAACACCATGAAATAAATATCTCTCACAGTTTGCTAAAAACAAACAAACAAAAACATATTCTAAGTCAAAGAAATTATGTAATTTCTCCAAAGTCACAAAGCTTCCAAGGATTAAGTCCCCCTAGACTCAAAGTCCAGGGGTTCTCAAACTTGAAAGGTTTCAAAATCACCTAGAGAGCTTGTGGAACACAGACCCCTAGCCTTTATCCCAAGTGTTTCTGATTCTATAAGTTTGGACTGGGTCTAAGAATTTATATTTATTAATAACCCCTCCAGTAATGTGTGGTTGCTGCTCACACTTTAAGAACTACCACTGTGGCCCAGCTTGATGGTACAAACCTGTAATCCCAGCACTTGAGAGACTGATTCAGGATTGTAGGTTCGAGGCTAGTGTATACTAACTTGATGAAACCCTGTTTTGAAATTTCAAAATTAAATAAAATAGGACTTGAGATGAATCTCAGAGGTGGAACATTCCTGGGTACCACCTAATCACATATTTTACTTACATCATAGAGTAAGTCTGCTCCCTCTATCCTTCGACTATCCTTCAAATATTTTATAGTAGCTATTTTATTGATTAGCATAACTATAAAAATTGCAACAAATACACTCTAAAATGTAGAAGGCCTCAAACAGAAGATGGTTCTTTTTCTCGCTCATATAGGAATCCAAGATGGTGTTCCTGGTCAGCTAGACAGGTGTAGCTCTTTTCCAAGTGAAAATTTGGGGACCCAGGATGAAGAAGCCTCTGAAATCTTCAACATGTGGCTCCCAAGGTCACTCCAGCTATCTCTATCTCAGCTGACCAAAAGGGAGAAAAAAGTATAAGAAATCTGAGTAACAATTCCATGGGATTAGACCTGGAAAGGCACAGGACACATGTTACTTTGGCTAAACTCAGGCACATGACCACATCTAGCTGCATGAAAGATATGGTCTGCACTCTAACTTGTACCCTAAAAGAAGAACAAATGAATTTTAGTGAGCATCTTTCAGTTTTTGTCACCATTGCTCTTTCATTTCCCTATCTCTTTTCTCTAAAATTCTTGCCTACAGTTAAATAGCTTCAATTCTTTGGACAACAACAACAAAAAATATTCATTAGTATATATGTTGCCAGACATTGTGCTGGATCCTAGGAATTTCTATAGCAGTAAATGCAGCATGATTTCTTGAAGCTTCCTATATACCTATGACTTCACATTGCATAAGTACAATTATTGTAAGAACAAAGATGAGGCAGTATGGGTTGTAATAAGGTCTTAAACCTTCAGGGCCCAGAGTCAGGGTAGATGTGGAGATGTACAAAGAAAGTATCCCTGAGGAAGAGCCATTTGGAAAGATGTGGAGGGAAGAATGAGTATTTGCAGGGTAAGAGTAGAGTGGGAGGAGGCCACCAAAGTATTCTGTTCAAGTAGAGGGAATAGCACGTGAGAGAAAGCCCCAGAGACAAAAAGCCATGAGACCTTAGAGGGACTAAGAAAAGGCCCAGGTAACCGTAACAGTGAGAGTGAGGAGATTGTGGCTCAAGACTGGACTGTGGAGACAAAGAATTGAGGAGGCAATGTTAAACTTGATTCACTTATATAAGAAACATTTATTGAGTGCCCCCCAACCCTGTCCCATGATTATGTTTCTGGTTAGGTGTTAGAAATACAGAAATGTAAACCATAAACATGGTCCCTGACCTCATGGAGATTAAGGTTTAATGGGTAAGATTTTTAACAAATAATTACCTATTAAATTAAATATCATTTTATTTTAATGGACACATACAATCAGAGCATGGTGACTTAAGAGCATTTTAACGGGGAATTAACATAGTTTGAGACTTTGAGAAAGGATTCCCTGAGGTGTTGATCATAGCTTAAACATGAAGAATTATTACAAAGATGTTCTTGTCCCTGTTTTTATACCCAAAGAGAATAAATGCTTAGTATGCCATAGCTTCTACTTGGCAGAGCCATCCTTTGACCTGTGTTTGTCTGATGCTAGGTTCTCTGATCTCTCCATTACACCAGGCCCATAAAAGGGCCTATGCAAGAGAAAATAATGAGATGCTTGTCCTATTCTAAAAGTCTTTGGGGGATCATGAAACTAGCACACATGAAACAAGCAAACAAGCACAAAATCCTATGGTTCTGTTTTCAATTCATTTGTGATCACAAACTTCAATAGTCAATATTAGCTACTGAGAGGAGATAGAAAGTGGGTGATGCCTCGGTAGACAGAAAGATCAAGAAGAAGAATGAAATCACACTGGGAGTAGGAATTCCCTTGTGTGGATGTTTTTGTGCAACCCTTCATCCAGCTACTGATCAACCCACTGAATGCTACTTTATCTAGCCGATGTTTCTCCATCTGGCCCATCAGCCTATCATAAGAATCTGTCAAACGCCTTGCTGAAACATAGACAAATGTCAGGATAGTTTTCACATTTCCCTTTACATGATCTTGCTTCACTATACTTCCAGCACTGTGGGAACCCCATAGGGAACACAAAATGCCAACCATTAAGGTTCAACAACTAAGTAAATAAAGATGCATTCTTCCAGGGCTAACTGCTTGTCAGAAGTGTTGTTAAAATGCTGCCTTGTCACAACTAGCCAAGTGTGGCCACAGAAGACACATGGAGCTGGATGCAATGGCACCTCAGACTCCCATCTGAGCTCTGTCTCTACCCATTCATTCACACTGCTCAACTCAGAGGTGAGCAGAGATTGATCTATATGTTTCATTCATTCTATCAGCCAACATCACTGAGTACATGCGGTCAGGCACTTGCAATTTACTGAGGCCACAGAGTGGAATAAGTCAAAACTCTCCCTCTGGAGGCACTCCTTCTAGCATGAAGAGCAGATACAAGACAGACATTTGTGTGGAGAATGCTAAATCTAGACACGAAGGATAAAAACGTTAATCCTGCGTGTAGGAGTCAGAAAAGCTTTCGTGTGGGGGATAATGCCTGATGAGATCTTCATCAAGGAGTGTGAGCCTAAGGCAGATGGAGGCTGCAGAAAAGGCTATGAGAATGTTCTAGGCACAGCAAACAATGCACAGATATGTGGAAACCTACAAGGCACTGGCCATATCCAAGGGATCCTGAGAAACTGGTGTGGCTGGAGTGGGCTAGGGGTGGGGAAAACTGGCAGGGATGTGTTTGGAGTGAAAAGCTGTGTGAACATTGGGCCAATTATCATGATAAAGTGTATGAATTCTATCCTGAAACCAAAGAGGAGTATTGAAGATTTTTAAGGCAGAAAATACATATCAAGATTATATTAATTTTGAGCCATGCGTGGTGTGCTTGCCTATAATCCCCGTAGTTAGAAGGCTGAAACAAGAGGATCATAGGTTCGAGGTGAGCCTCTGCAACTTAGCAAAACTCTGTTTCAAAATAAAATACTACTGGGAGTATAGCTCAGAGGTAGAATGCCCCTGGGTTCTATCCTCAATACAAAAAAAATCGTATTAACTTTGGAAATGAGATTCTGGTTATATTTGAGACAATCTATGAGATTCCCATTTTTTATCAATAACTCATCAAACTGGCATAGAAATTTGATGTTATACTATTTATTAGCTTTGTGACTTTTGAGTAATTAACTTATCTTTTTAAAAGCTCCTTGTGTGTAAAATAGGTATATCAATAATTTACACCTCATGTGTGCCTAGAATCAAGTGTAAATCCAGTAAATATTAGTTGTGGTGGTAGTTTTCTAAGTCTTAAAATAGCTAAAAGCAATTTTCTAAGAATTTGTGAATACCTACTATGTGCTATTAATAATAACATCAATAATAATAAGGACTACATTTATTGAGTACTTCTATGAGGCAGGTAACATTTATCTTATAAATATTTTAGTCCTTAAAATGTTTCTGATACTTAGATATTATAATTCCCATTTTGTGAAGAAGGAAGATGGGGCTCAGAGATACCATGTAACTTGCTCAGATAACAAAGGAAATATTTAATGAGTCCTAGAATAAAAAATGCACACTGTTCCAGTCTACCATACTGTTTCTTAAGTAAACTACCATCCTCCTGCAATTACCTGAGCCAAAGGTACTTTTGAGGCCACAACAGGTGTGCTGTGCCAGGGGAACTAAAACAGACAGTATCATTCCTATTATATTTGCTGCTACGTGGACCAGTAAGGGGGCAGATATTCTTTACATAGGCAGCTTCTCAAACTTTACCCTGTCCACTATACCTTCCTATGAGATGCTTGGCAGACATGTTTGTACCTGTTCTTACATTTTTCCTCTTTCATGCAACAAGCATAGATCTAGCATCTTGCACCACATCCTATTTTGAGCAAATAACATTTGGGTGAATAGTAGTCTTATGATTTCCATGAGTATGTTAACTTCATTCAGGCACATGTGAGAATGTCTGTTTATGTTCAGGGTAGGGAGCCAGGAAGAAAATTCTCCTGGGATCCCCATGACTGAAACTTATGACTAGAGACCCTGAAATTTGAGAGTCCTAAGGTCTTGACCACCAATTAAAAATGCATGTTTGTTTATTTTTCAGGAATTATTTCTACCACCAAGACCTCTCAGTAGGAATCTTCAAAGGAAACAAAAGAGTGAGCAGTAGGATTAAGACATGAATACCCCCTCTGAACCTATGAAAACTGGTGTCAGGGAAGAGTAGTTCAAGAAGCCCCGACTTCTGCCTCCCAGTTAGTGCTCATTTGTAAAGGAGGAGTGTGGTATGGTAGTGGTGGGTGTGCTGGGCCTGGTGGTTAAAAGCACTGGTCAGACAGAACTACCTTTGCGGTTTTTATCTTTTTATTTTTTTTAAACAGAGTCTCAGTAAGTAGCTGAGGGTCTCATTAAGCTGCTGACGCTGACCTTGAACTTGTGATCCTATTGTCTCAGCCTCCAAAGTATTGGGATCACAGGCATGCATCAACATGCCCAGCACTCTTGCTTTTTTTTTTTTTTTTTTTTTTTAAACTGGGGTTGATCTAGGACTAGGTATTTAAATTTTTATTCAGTTTCAGTTTCCTCATTTGTAAAAAAAATAATATTTTCTTTGCAAGGTTATTTTAAAAATTCAATGAACTAAGAGAAGTAAAATGTCTAGAATATTGCCTGACACTCAGCAAGTGCCCAATAAAGGGAGACACTGCATCCCAACTACTGCATAATAGTTTCCTTTCTTCTCTGACATCATTGGTCAAATTTAACCAAAAATTTTGTAAGTCTCCATTTCACAAGCTGCTGTGAAGACACAACAAAATCGTTCGAAAATATTATTCACAAAGGTAAACTATAACAAGAGTTATCTATTGTTTTCCCTTTGAATTATTTATGAAGTATTTGGTAATAGCAATTCAGATCAGTCAGAATAAAAGCTCTGAGTTGATGTTTGCTATGTTATGCTTAAAAAATTGAGTAGCTTGAGAAAACACTATTTCTCAAATTGTGTTCTTGCTTAATGATTTAATCACTAAGGATACATGTTAACAATCCCTCTAAATAAGATCTTGAAAGAAAAATATATTGCTTCTCACCACCCACCCAACAATCTGTAGCTTGGGATTTGAGAATTAAATGGTCATTTCAAAGGGAAAAAAATCAACTTGAGGGAAAGCCCTGGGGAAGATGAGAAAGTAAAAGAAAAAAATCCTCACAAAATGATCTGAACACTGGAATCAAAATACAGAAAGGATATTCCTTCTTGGATATCTGTAATGTCCTCAGAATAAAGTACTACTTGTCAGGGAATCCATGAACAGATTTAGTTCATATTTAGCAAGTATCATGGGATTTCATCTACTCACTATTACCCTCATTACATAGAAGGTAATTAGGGCCAAGAAATATTAAATAACTTGGTTAAGGTCACACAAATAAAAATGGTGAAGAGGAAACTCTAAACAAAGCCTGGGCTATACTCTTTCCACTGCATGCTGCTGTTTTTATCAGGCCTATGAAGAAGCTGTCATCTAGCACCACTTCTCTTTTTAACTGATGCAAGGAATTTTAAACTGAGACACCCCCACCTATCAACTCATAGTCCCATGTATTCCCCCAATTCCCTTAGATAATTTCCTCAGATTCCATACTCCTTGTAGAAGGAAATTGGGACAGTAACTATTGGCTGTGGAATGGCCATCCAACCTTTACCAACAAAGCCCTGGTTTTGTTCAATAGGTGAGTGGCAGGTACTCAAGAATAAGTTCATGGTGACACTGATGAAGGTTAATCTTCAGGTTCACTTCCTGACATGGCTGCTTCCAAGGCCTTAGGAAGGGAACTGACAAGCTGAAGTTTGGAATTGTGTGTTCTTTTACTTAAAGAACCTTCAGGACTTAAAAAAGCCAAGATCGGTTTTGTGCTCAAGGATGGTAGGACACCTTGCATTATTTATGAAAGAAAAATATAACATGAGTTATCCATCCCTTTCCCTTTGAACTATTTATGAAGTGTTTGATAATTGGAATTTATGTCAGGATAAAAGCTATCAGTTGATGCATCATGATTAATTTATGCCAATTAGAGAAATCCTATTTTTGTTTACCAGTGATTTGCTCTGGGGAGGAAAAAACATTGCTTCAGGATACAATAAAGATTCCTTTAAGGAAAAAGGCTTTGTACCATTCACTCCAGCACTACCCTCTCCCTCATTATAGACCTTTTATGTGATTCCTTGAGCTATGCAAACCTTTTTAGAACCGTAAGAATATGCCAAGAGTTTTGCACACAAGCCAACTATTCACGCAAATATGACTGGGTTGCTGGAACTACCCTGGGACTTCTCATCACCAAATTCCTTGTGAAAAAAAATGGATATAGCCATTCCTTATGAATATGAACACAATTTGTTTGTGATTACTATTCACCACTTGATGAGTGTTTTCTGGGTCAGGCTATTATAAATAACATGACTATGAGCAAGTCTGTCTGTAGTTAAATGTCGGAATTTTTTAGGGTAAACACGTAGGGGTAGAATCAATGGACCCTAGGGTAAATATATGTTAAACTATACATGAAACTACCAACTGTTTTCCAAAATGTTTAGATCTTTTTGCATTCTAACAACACTGTATGAGAGTTCCAATTATTTCATATCCTTGCCAGTACTTAATATTATCAATCTTTGTCATCTTAGCCATTCTGTGTTGCGATAGTAACACCACTCTTTTTGGTTTTAATTAACATTTCCTTATTAACTAACAATGCTGAGCATTTTTTCTTGTGCTCATTTGCCCTTCCTGGATTTCTTGTAGTAAAGGGTTAAAGATTCAGGCTGTATTCCTGTTTTAGAGCCCTCAGAGTAGATTATATATTTTTATTACAAATCTCTTTTCAGATAAACCTTTTTCAAATATTTTCTTTCAGTATGGGTTCACCTTTTTTATTCATAACAGTATATTTTGGAGAACAAAGTTTTAAATTTAAATAAGTTCGATATATTATTATTTTCTTTTATGTTTTGTGTTTTTAGTATCTTAAGAAACCCTTGCCTAACCCAAGGACACAATCTTTTTTCTCCTACAATTTCTTTTATCATTTTTTAAAAATTTGCTTTTACATTTATGTCTACAATCAATTTCAAATTAATTTTTATTTAATGTGTGTAAAGAGCTAAATTATCTGTTTGCATGTGAAATTTCAACTGTTCTGGTATAATTAGTTGAATCTTCTCAAGAAGGCCATGAATTACTTTGGCATTTTGGTCAAAAATCAATTGACTATATATGCATTGTCCATTTTCAGATTTTTGTCATCTATTCTGCTGACCTCTATGTCTCCTTTTCCCAATATCACACTGCGAGTTTGTTGTAACTTTATAATACGTTTTCAAGTTAGTTAGCAAAGTCCTCCAAATTTTGTTTTCTTTTTCAAAGTTTTTTTTTTTTCAATTCTAATTCTTTTTCATTTATTTGAATGTTAGACTCAGCTTGTGAAATTTTACAAAGAAAGCCTGCTGAGATTTTGATTGGTGCTGCATTGGATTTATAGATTACTTAAGGGAAAAATGACATCTTAATATTATGTATTCTGATACGTGACCATGATTTATCTATTTATTTAGGACATGTTGAATTTCTCTAAGCAATACTCAGTGGTTTTTAATGGAGAAGTTTTATACATGTCATTAAATTTACCCCAAAGTATAAAATATTATCTAATGTCATAGCAAGTGATATCTCTACTTTATGTTCCAATTGTTTATAGTTACTAGATAAAAATAAATTTGTATATTAATCTTATATCCTATAACTGTGTGAAAAATAATTATTGGCCCTAGTATCATTTTTGTATATTCCTTTAGATTTTTGGCAAAGACCATCACATCATCTGCAAATAAAGGCTATTTTACTCCTCTTGCAATGTGGATGGCATTTATTTCATGTATTTCCTTAATGCACTAGCTAGGAGCAATGATACAGTATTAAATACCAGTGGGAAAAGAGAATGTCCTTTCCTGATAAGGAAAAGAATTTAGTATTTCATCATGTTTGCAATAGTTTTTTGTTTTGTTTTGTTTTGTTTTACAGATTTTCCTTTTCAATTTGAAGTACCTTTCTCAACTTAGTTTCTGAGGGTTGTTATCATTAGTTGTGTTGGATCTTTTAAATTCTTTCCTTGTATCAATTGAGATAATCCTATGGATATCTGGATATTTCTTTCTTTCTCGTAGTATAGTGAGTTGTAATGATTTATATTTATTTTAATATAATTATTAGTACATATTAGTTGTACAAAATAATGAGTTTCATTTGACAATTTGTGTGTGTATGTGTGTGTGTGTGTGTGTGTGTGTGTGTGTGTGTGTTACTGGGTTGTCTGGCTATGAACCTGTGATTCTCTTCTCTTGTCTTAGTCTCTCCTGTACTGGGATCACAGGCATGCACCACCACATTCAGTTTCATTGTGACAATTTTATATATGCATGTAGCAAACTAGGGAAAGTAAATATACCAAAGAAATTATTGATCTTCTAGGGTTAAACCAGCCATGTATTTTTCTACTTGGTCTAAAGTGTTGTCCTTGGATAGGTTTGTGAATCATATTTGCTAATATTTTGTTAAGTAGTTTTGCATCTCTATTCATTAGAGTCAGTGTTGGTAGTGGTATTGTAATGTCTTTGGTTTTAGTATCAATGTAATACTGGCTTCAACAAAATGAGTAGAATCTATTTCTTCATCTGCTTTTTTGAAGAGTTTGTGTATAATGTATATTTTTCTCTATATGTTTGATAGAATTTACCAAAAAAGCTGATCAATAAGTGCATTTTGTAATAATATACAAACCTAAATTTTTATATTATTGATTTCTGGTTTCATTTCACTTTGGTAATATAGTTTTCTTTTTTGGAAAATATTAAATTTCTTGCTTGACATGGTGAGACATGCTTGTAATCCCAGTACTTGGGAGACTGAGACAGAAGGATCACAGGTTCACAGACGGCCTCAATAACTTAGGCCCTCTGCAACTTAGTGAGACCTGTTTCAAAATAGAAAATAATAATAAAATAGTGCTGGAGGTTTAGCTCAGAGTTAGAACACCTTCCAGTACCACAAAAAAAAATTCAATTTCTTTAATAGATATTGGGATAATCAGTTATTTATACCATATATTGGTATTTTTGGTTCACCTCTTCTTTTCCTACATCTAGCTAGAAAATCATTAATGTTACTTATCTCAAATAACTAGTTTTTTTATATAATTATCTTCTCTATTAACTTTAAAAGGAGTTATTTCACTGAAATCTCCTCTGATACTTATTAGTTCCTTTCATCTGCTACATTTGAGGTTCAGTTGTTGTTCTACTTCATTTCTTAAAGTAGAATCTCAAATCCTTGATTTGAGAACTTCATTCTCTTCTACCATAGATATTTAGTGCTATAAATTTCCCTTTAACTTCTGCTTTATTAGCATCCACACAATTCAATATACTGTTTCTTCATTTTCATGTAGATCAAGATATTTTCTAATTTTTAAGTCCATGCGATATTTTAGAAGTATGTTATTAGTTTCAAAATATTTGGAGAATTTATAGGTGTTTTTATACCACTGATGTCTGGTTTAATTTCACCATGCTCAAACAACATAGATTGTATTACCTGAACCATTTTTAATTCATAGAGACTGTTTTATGTCCCAGAACATGATCTATATTGGAAAATGATCCATGTGCACTTGATAGGAATATGTATTTTGCTGTTGTTGGGTGGAGTGCTCTATTACTGTTAATATCTTCAACTCGGTTAACAGTGTTATATAGATTTTATATATTTTTACTGATTTTATTTGTTCTATCAATTGTTGAGAGAGTATTAGAAAATTCATATATCACTATAAAAATGTCTATTGCTATTTAAATTCTGTCAGTTTTTGTTCCATGTATTTGAGAGCCTAGGATTATTCCATTAACCTTTAGGACTATTATTCCCTTGATGAACTGATCCCTTTGTAATTATGAAATGACCTTCTTTCTCCCTGATAATATACTTTGCTTTCAAATCTACTTTGACATAAATACAGCCACAGAAGAATTCTTTTATTCAGTACTAGGGTCTATATCTGTTTTACCATCTTTCTGCTCAAAGAGAGTCTCTTATGGATAGCATATAACTAGGTCTTGCTGGTTTGTCCATTATGGCAAATCTACCTTTTAATTGAAACCATTCAAATTTGATGATAACATTGATATGAAGATTAAATTAACCTTCATAATTCCTAACAGGATTCTTCTACCTAACCATTTCTCACCAAAAGGCATACCTTGTATAATGAGGAAATGCTAAAATAGCAAATGTTTGTGCTATTCCAAGAGTCAGAGACAATGACCCCAATCCTCAATCAACCTGAGATACATGTGAGTTCAATAATCCAATAATAAATTTATACAATGAGTTATATTATAAAAATAATCAGAAGCCAAATTATGTCATTGAATCATCAGACATTAGTTATTATCTATCCACAAATTATTTTGATTGTACATTAAATTTCATCCATGAAGTACACTATATAATTTGTGTCTTTATGTAAAATTTTCCCATAATATTCTGAGAGCTTTGGGTCTGGTTCCCTTGCCTTTAATCAAAATTTTCGATGTGAACACATATCCATAAAATGTGTGCATGTCTTTGGAAGGAAGAGTAGAACTAAGGAGAAAATCACCCACAGTAAATATAACTCAATAAGGTAAAAATAACTTGATAAGGTAAAAATAACTCAAAGCAAACTTAGAATAACTCTACAATGCTATGTTTTCTAAAGGCAGAAATCAAGTGATATTTTTGCAAAGATTTCCAAATACCAGTCCATTATTGTTATTGAGTGGGACACCTCAATCTCCAGGAGCTACCAATTGGTAGCTTATTGGAGCTACCAATAAGGAGTCTGTCTATTTTCAGCTATTATGACAGAATACCAGAGACTGGTAATTTATACAGACTTATTTCTTATAACTCTAGAGGTAAAATATCTAAGGTTAAGGGGCTGCATCTTGTGAGGGCCTTCTTGCTGTGCTGTATCATGACAAAAGGCATCATATGGCAAAAGAGAGTTAGAGAGCAAAGCTCACACTCACAACCCTTTTGTAATCAGATTTAACCCACCTGTGAGGACAGAGCCTTCAGGACCTAAGCACCTCCTAGTAGGCCCCACCACACAACACTAGTGCATCACGGATTAAGTTTTCCACATGTGAACTTTAGAGGACACATTCAAACCACAGGAGAGCTTTAGGTCAAATGGATGGTAAAGAATACCTTTAACATGCTGAGAATTTGCCCTAGATGACTAGAAATTTGAAAAGATAAAGCCAATACTCTTTTTGCAATGAACAGTTAGACTTGAGATATATCTTGAATTTGTACAACACTAAGTATGGATTTAAAAAATTAAATTTCAGACAAAGCCTCACATAGAGTTCTTAATCCTGATGATGTCACATAACAGGGAAGATTGGTTATTTTTCCCCTAGTAAACTGATACTGTATAACCAAAGATCTTACAGAAAAGACTCATCATTTTTTATCATGACTAGATACAAGTACATACAGCCTATAATTTTAAAAAGTGATAATGATAATTCAGGGAAATTGTCAAATATAGTCATTCAGAAAATGTCCTCACAGAAAAACTGAAAATTGGTGTGGGGAGGTTGGGTGGTCCAGATAAGGAATGCTAAATACCATAATGTTTCAACAAAAGAGACAGATAGAGAGCTGGAGAGAATCAGGCCCAACTGGCTTCATCCCCAAGCTGTCATCTTTTGGCAAAGTTACAAGGATGTCTTTTCACTGCGATGTGCAGCAGCAAAGTTAGAGTTCCCTGTGAATCACCGTGGAGACAGTGAGATAGTGAAATACTGAAGCAGCAGCTTGCAGAAAAAAAACGTTCCATTAAAAACAAAGAAAGAAGACTGGATCCCTCTTTTTTATTAAGTAGACAAAACATGCACAGAATGGCATTGCCAATTAACTTCTCTTAAAAAGACCTCTTTGAGAAGTTGTGGGAAGACGGTACATAGAATCAGATAAAACAGCACCAGATAAAAACAAACAAACAAAGCCATTAGGATGTAATTTCTGCCCTGCACATTTCATACAGCCATGGGTCAATCAGGTCTCTCACTGTTCTGTAATAAGTACCTCCCTGTATAATGCATCCCATAAGCTCTATGTTGGTTCTTGAAGATTATAAATCATGACAGTTTACCGAGATGCTACCAGATACAGAAGTACCATAAAGGTTTAGGGGAGGAGGCTTTTCAAGAACCCAGGAATCACCATGACTCTGAGGACTTGTTTTGAATTGCTGTCCAGTTGACAAGAACTGCACAATACAAAGCTCTACTCAGTATGACTCAAATCTTACTTCACTGACCTCAACAACATATGTTTCAGATCTGCCACACTACCAGCCTATCCCTCAACACATGGTAGATCTGCTCTCATGCTTTTTTGCCTTTAGAGATGCTAGTTTCTTCCTGAGAAGCCCTCTCCTTTCCCTCATTCTCCAAGATTCCCCTCATATGTTGGAACCTGTCTGAAGATGACATTCTTCTCCCACTCCCAGTGCTGAATTCTTGTAAGCTGCTCAACACTTGGAATGTATCTCTCACAAAAACTTGTATTGCAAGTGTTTGCTTTTATAACAAGTGTTCCTCTTTTAAAATGATTTTCATTTCAAAATTTGTATTGGTTGTATGCCTACCTCTCGCCACAAAGATGAGGTGGCATATAATAAAAGGCACTGAAATCAAATGTTTAAATGAAAATAGAAAAAGTAGGACCAAGAAAAAGAAGAACATAAAAATGTCAAACATAAAAACCAACAAAGTTGCCCCACTGTGGCTTCAAATATTTCTTTGAGCTTCCTGGAATCGGCTGTAAAAAGATTCTCAGCAGAAAGAAGGAAAATACTGCTTTTCCTGTTCTTCAAGGGAAATGAAGTTATTCCTAGCAGGGAATTCTAAAATAAAATTCATTGTAGGAGACTGTATATAGAAGACCCTAATCCATATAAAAGATAATGTTCTCAACACGGCAGACCACAAATGAATTGCAAATGATTGTTTCTTATCTCTATTCTTAGCATAAAAAGAGCTCATAATATTAAAATGCAACTTGGCGTTGGCGATTCTATAATAGTCTGAATCAAGATAAGCTAAGCAAGTAGCTTTCTGGTAATTTAGTTTGCTACAAGGATAGAATTTATATAGGGCCTATGTTTAAAAATAAGTTTTCCTAAGTACTTTCTTCTGTCTCTTAATAATAGCAGCCAAATCCCACTAGATTAGCATTGCCAATGCTGTGGGTATTTCCCTAAAAATGGGAAGGGAAAGTTGAAAAATAATTTGGGAAACAAAATTTTAAGTAAAATTAAGTAGACTCCTCTTCTGTAGAAACTCACAGACAATTACATTTACCACTATGCATTAAAAACCCACAGGCAGAGTTTATAATTTATAACAATTCCCAAATTTGTGTGACACGATGACACAAATGTATGTGACACCAAAAGAATCTTTTTTTTTTTTCTCTTACATGCTCTATTAACACCCTTGTGGAACACAGTCTGATACACATTGAGCTAAGTTCTATGCATATCAAAGAAAAAAAGTATCATGTGCCTATGTATGTGCCTAAGTAGCTACTATACTACCTGGCACTTCAAAAATTAAACGTTCAAAGATAACTACTGAAGATCAGAAAAAAGAACTATAATTATATACCAAACCTCAAATGTATGTAGAAAAAGCAGGTTGTGCTGAGACCTCAGCCACTCATATTCCTCTGTGGCCAACATTGATCTAGCTCTTGGGGCAGCCTTCTAAGTGATTTGCATAAAATAACACATTTAATCTTCCCAACAACGCTGGCTTAGGTATCTCCATTTTACAGATGAAGAAACACAAGTTCAGTAACTTGCTCTAGGTCACATACTTATGGTCTGGGAAACTGAGATCTGAATTTGGGCAATTTAATTATAAAGTTGGTATTCTTGATTACAACACTAGATAGTAAAACATCTTGGACTAAGTGGTAGAATAACTTGGCTTTAGAGTCTAGAGCTATGAAGATAAACAGACGATCCAAAAGGGCAGTGTCCAACAGGTGAAGGAAGTTCATATATAGTTTGCTTTGGCATCAACTAAAGAGATAGGTCACAGACAGTACTTGAAGCAAAATAGGTAGCACTAGTGTATTCTGGAGACTAACTCTTTTTGGCAGTAGATGCTGGAGTTAAAATCCTGTTCTGACATTCTGCAGTAAGAGGGGTTTCTGTGGGCCTCAGTTTCCTCTTTTATAAGATGGCAATAAAAGAACATATTTGGGAGAATTTCTTCAAAGTTGGAAAAATGTGTGTAAAGCACTTGTCTAACTTTTGTCTGAAAAAAGCAGACATTCATTCAAGTATGGCTGTCATCAGTCAACCTTGAGAGATGAGCATCCTTGGCTCCACTTTATAGTTGAAAGAAGTATAGAGTCACAGATATCAGATAACTTGTTCAAAGTCATATAACTTTTGAGCAGAAGAGCATAAACCATACCCTGCACACTTGACTTCAAATCCAGGGTCTTAGGTCTCTGAACAACAAAATAATGATTCTAAGGTGTGTAGTCCCCTTGCACTGCAATAACTAGAAAGATAGATATCATTAGTTAAGGACAAACTAAAGAAAAAATACTATGGAGACGAGACACACACACACACACACACACACACACACACACACACACAGAGAGAGAGAGAGAGAGAGAGAGAGAGAGAGAGAGAGAGAGAGAGAGAGAGATGAAAAAAGAGAGTGGTACATGAGTACATGAGTAAGAGACAAAAATCTCAGGCTGATAGAGATTTCATGGTGATGATGGAAGGTTTAAAGAACCCCCACCAGAAGGCCTTGTGAGGGTTCAGAGATAATTCTGATGTGCTGTATAGCTTCTCAGTTCCTGGGGTTTTACACATATGCATATATACTGATGTTCAGAAGTCATATTTTATGTACAACAATTACAGTTCACTTCCAGGACTTTGCAGAAAAAAAATCTAAAACTTTAAGTATGTAAAAATATAGTAGAAATAAACAAATGTTTTTTCTGGTTAAGAGTTCATCACTCAGTTTCACTAACATAGCCATGATGCTGGGAGGATTCAAGGTGGTTTCTACTTACCCAGGATTTCAAAAGTAGATGAAGAATTTTTCTCTAATACTTATCCATGCAAGTGCTGCAGAAAAGTGTTAATTTAAAAAGAAATAGTTTTTAATTCAATCCAGAAGGTAGCCACTTCCCCCTAGCCATCCATTTCTAAACTATAGTCATGCTGTCCTAGCTACAGTAAACTAACCACACACTGGAATGCAGAACTGTTACTGAAGTATACATTTCTTTAGGTTGTAAATACTTAAGTGGAAATGTATGATGCTTTGGGAAATCTCTAGGGTGCTTGGAAATTTCCTAAGGAGTTTAACTGTGAGGCTATTCTATACATTTCCAGAACCATAATTCATGGAAAAAATAGAGGAATGGATTGATAATTATACAACTAACATGCCTAAATTGGGCAACCAATATTTAAAAGAAACTGGACAGTTTAAATCAAATAAATTAGAACTAGCAAATGTCTAATTTTCTTTTCTAGAGAAGTAAAGGAAGGAAAATGCCTGGCTTTAAAAGTGGCTATGTCATTTTTTTATGGATTTTATAATGGTAACAGAAGACTTACAGATCATAAGCAGTTAGGTGGTAAAAGATGAGAGAAGGTTGGTGTGCCAATTTTAATGGTCCGTCAGTCAACATTAATTGTCAGACAAAAAAACTGTGAAATTAACTGGTGTCTGGTGAACACACAAACACTAGAAAGAAATATTATAAAGAATCATTGGAAGGAGAAAATAATGATAAATTAGAGTAACATTCAATATCATAGCAGCTCCCTGAGACTAACTTAAAGCAGTAGTCTATATCAGCATATTGAGGTAGGAAGACTGGGAGAATGCTGGTTGGCAAATCAGAAAGCTAGCAACCAGGTTAAAACCAAAAACATCAGTTTCCAAAATAGAAAGAAAATTAATAAAATTAATAGACAGCAGCACTGGGTGCACAGTGGTTCAGGGGGGAAGGGTAAGCTCCCCTCCAATGAGCTAAAAGAAATTCTCCTACCAAGTTTAAGATAAGCATGTAGACCTGGGCATTATGAGTGCCTATAATCCCAGTACTAGGGAGGCTGAGACAGGAGGATCGCAGGTATAAGGCCAGCTTCAGCAATTTAGTGAGACTCTGTTTCAAAATAAAAAATAAATAGGGCTGAGAGTGTAGCTTGGAGATAGAATGCCCCTGAGTTCAATCCCCAGTAACACACACACACACACACACACACACACACACACACACACACACACACAAAATATCAGATGCCACTGTCCATCAAAGCAAAAAAGAACTTCAGACTGAGCTGAAGTGGAGAGGGACAAAGTCTACTAGGACCCTGCAGTCAAGAGAGTGAAAATGGGGAAGCAACCATGGCTGGGAGAATATTTCTTTGGACTTCTTGAGCAGTAAACTATAAATGACTGCAGGTCGCCATTTCAAAATCCCTAGTAAGAAGAAAACTGAATCTCTATATAACAGCTATTGTGTTAAGTAATTGATGAGAACTGATACTTATTCCCGGTATCTCCCCACATTTCGTGTTTTGTCAGAGATCTATCTAATGTTATGTATTTTGTCAATTAATCATATCCTTTCTCAATTCCTCTTTTCTTCTCTCCCATCTCCATTTTATCCCTTCACCTTCATCCTTTTCTCTCTTCTCATTTTATTTTTGTCTTCCTTTCCTTCTCAACTCTTTTTCTTTCATTTTTCCTTTCCTGTTTTTCTATTTTATTTATTCTTTTATTCCTTCTAGTCAATTTAACATGTTTAATCTTAACCTAGTCTATATTATTCCAAACCAATTTCTCTTCGGTTAACAGAATTGTAGAGATCATAAGTAATAGCAAATATAGCATTTGTTGGTGTATGGCTTGCACTTAAATTTTGACTATAACTGCTAGTTTCTCTTTTCTTTCACAGTGATACTAGTGATTGAACTTAAAGCTTTGATTATGCTAATCAGATGTGTTGAAGCTAAGATACACCCACAGTCCAAGGTTTACTAAAAAGAGATAACTACTTACAAAAGGACTCCTTCATAAAAGAGGACTAAGAATCCATCATTATACAAATATAGGAACATGAGGAAAAAGGCCAACAAGACACCTCCAAATGTTTATAATCCCCAATAACTGAATCCACAGATATTGAAATAAATAAATTTTTTTTAATTCAAAAAGTTTAATGTTAAAGTAATCAATGAACTACAAAGAGATACAATGAATGAGCTAAGAGAGAAAACACAGGATATGAAAGATCATTTTTAATAAAGATAAAGAAAAAGAACCAAAGAGATATCCTGGAAATAAATTACTAAATAAATAAAATAAAAAAATTCAGCTGAAAGCCTCACCAATAGATTAGGTCTTGTAGAAGATAAAAATTCTGGCCTTGACAAGGTATATGAACTTAAACACTTAGCCATCAATAAAGAAAAAAATCATGATTAAAATATAAAAGAACTCTTAGAATACGATAAGAAACAAACTCAAGGATCACTGGTATTAAGGGAGGAGCTGAGATACAGGCTGCTGGTATTGATTACCTTTTCAGTGAAATAAAAGCAGAAAAATTCCCAAGCTTTGGGAATAAGAATGACATCCAAATAAAGAGGAATTTAAAGCTCCACATAGATAGTATTTTAAAAGATCCTCTTTATAACACATTATAATTAAAATGCCAAATATTTAGAATAAAGATAGATTTTTTTAAAGTCTCAACAGAAAAACAATAGGTCACATTTAGTGGTAAACCAATCTAAATAGCATCTGATTTCTTAATAGAAACCCATAAATGCAGGAGGGATTAGAATGATTGGGAGAGGGAAGAAGAAGGGAATGGAATGTAACAGGAATAAAATTGACCAAATTATGCTATATGATGTACTAATATATCATGATGAATCTCACTAGTATGTATAATTATAATACATCAATAAAATTTTTAAAGGAATTAATCATACATGTTCTTAGATTATTTGATTAGATTAAACAAATCTAATCACTTTTGTTTTTTCCCAGAAAGGCTGGTTTCCACATGTAAAAGTATTTATAAATATTCAACTCATCAAAAAATTAACATGTGAGCTGGGCATGGTGGCGCACGCTTGTAATCCCAGCATTCAGGAGGCTGAGACCATAGGATCCAGGTTCGCCAGCCTCAGTTACCTAGTGAGGCACTCTGCAGCTTAGTGAGATTCGGTTTCAAAATAAAGAATAAAAAATAGGGCTAGGGGTATAGCTCGGAGGTAGAATGCCCCTGAGTTCAATCCCCAGTACCGCAAAAAAAAAAAGTTAAAAAAAATTAACATGCCAGTCAGGTGTGGTGATGCACACCTGTAATTCCAGTACTGGGAGGCTGAGAAAGAAGGATCACAGGTTCTAGACCAGCCTCAGTAATTTAGTGAAGCCTTCAGCAACTTAGCAAGAATGTTAGCAACCTAGCAAGACCCTGCTTCAAAGCAAAAACAAAAACAAATACAAAAACATATGAGGGTATAGCTTATAGGCAGAATGCCCTGGTTTCAATCCTTGGTATCACTAAAATATTAAAAAAAAAACATGCCAATGAAAATTAACTGCATTACTTTTTGCTAAATAAACTCATAAACTCATATATATTTTTTCTTTTTTTCTCTTTTCAGAAATAAATTTTAACAGTTGGGATAAATTTTTCTCAGCATTTTTATGTGATCCCATCTGTGAATACAAAAAATAAATTTAAAGAAAACCGTATTTATCACAGTACATAAAACAGATTGTTAATATTAGGACAATCCAATCAAGGACTTCCACGGAAATGCTAATGACTTCATCAGTCTTATAAAACCGCTCTGTTAACAAGATATACTCTTTTTGAGTTTTTTGTGTGAAGGTAGAAATAGCTCAACTCTTAGGAAACTTTAGGAGAAAAAGTAATGAAAAGTGAGAATATTCATTCCCAATATTTCATCTATGGCACACCTCAAGCAAAAATCTGTCATCTTCCTCCACTTTCTGTTTGGAGTACATTGTCTAAAATGGGAAGGGAAGGAGGCAGCAGCACTGAGGACCTTCTTCTTAGGAATCATTTGATATATCTAAACTGCAATTCCAAAGCCTCCTTCACTCACTCACTCCTTCAGCAGAAACACTCACTCAAGGAGCCATAATGGATGGGTTACTCAAACCCTAAGCAACTATTTGTATTTCAAGATAAAAGGAATAGCTCCTCCAAGTCGTTTTCTACATACACAGTCTCGTCATGGATAGTAGAGTTTAAAACACAGATTTTGACTTAGGCTTCTGGCCCTTGGATTCAAGTCTTTGTATCTCTGTGACATTTATATGTCACCTCTGAGCTTAATTTTGACAAATAGTAAGGCTTGCATAGAGGTCAAGTGAAAGAAAATAGAAGGAAAGACAATGCATGACATAATCTATAGTACATGGAAGAACTCAGTAAGATATTAGGGAATATTAATGGAGATGATTAACATATGTATGGGGAAGTACTTTCTATCCCAATTTTATTTAAAAATAGTGATAAATGATGCCTACAGCTTCCTTGTAAGGTAGATATTGTAACTAAATTCTATTTCACCAATAAAGAATCAAAGGCTCAGAGAGAAGTTATATATTTTTAAAAATTAACTTAAACATTTAAAAAGCTCATAGGTGAATCAGTGCCCAAACCTGGGTTTTTTACTTTACAAGCCCCAGCCAGTACTTCACAATTCCTATTTTTAAAGCAAGGATAAGTAATCTTTAAATGGATAAATTGATGGTAATGAAAACCCCTTATCATTAGCAGGTTTTATGAAATCTGTCTTTCATTGTCCTTGCGCTATTTCACAACTAATAACAATGCAGATATTTCTTATCCATAGATACACAAACTGATTTTGCCTGGTTTCAGAACACTGATTTTTCTTCCTTCACTGTGGACAGTCAGTTTTGCATCTATTAAGCAAATCCATGTAAGTATCTTAATTGCTTATTAATATGCCTGTGTTCTGGGTTCTCCTTTGATCCAGTTGTAACATCTTAATGATTTCTTCACTAATTAATGAGTTAAATAAAATCACTTACATGTGTTCATTTTATATTTGTGGGAGAGGGTGAGTCGTGATTTTATTATTTGTTTATTTTTAATTATCCTCTAACACAGAGGAGATTTTGACCAGCTCTAGTATACTCCTAGAAACACAAGAGAAGTTTCCCTGGGGAGTCTCCAGCCTGCAAATCTTGGTGGCAGAAAGATGATGTGCTATATTAAATATTGAGCTTGATTCTCAAAATGTGTAAGCAGCTCTCTGTTAGTCAGTTTAGAAAAGTATATTAACTCTTATGGGTCCTAGGCTGTTATGAAACAAATTTAGGCTTTTGTTCTACAGGTCCAGAAAGATAGCAGCAAGGGGATCAGAGCAACAATTTGATGATGTCCTATTGCTCTTCTCCTTTTCCCCCTTTCCTTTACAAAGCATTTACAGAAAAGCAAGAATAGGGACCACATCAGCTTTCTTCTCTGCCATGGTTCTAATGGACTCGCCCACAGAGCCTGCTCATAGCTCATCACTCAAAGTCACCTTTTCTGAAGTCTAGCATGCTGGATGCTAACAGAATAAAGCCCCCTCAATAGACTCGCTGCTCCCTTGCAAGCCCAGGATAGAAAATGCTGGGCTCTTCCAATGCACCACTTCTCTTTTCAACCTTGCGGGAAGAAAAGAAGCCCCTCCTTCTCCCTGTCCCAAGCACTCCAAGCTATGCGCTGTTCATATTCCAGGAAGGGAGCAAAGCCCTTGTACTCATTTATAAGGTAGGGAAACAGATGGGGTAGCTTAATTTGTGAAGACAACTAGTTATCTTATAAGTACAGATGGAGTAAGTAGCACAATTATTACCAAAGAACTGGGTTCTGAGGCTGCCAGATGGTTTGGTTTAAAAAAAAAATCAAGGCTGACTGCCAGATTCACAGCAGGGACTGTCCTGCTCCCCAGGGTATGGAAAACCATACAGAATTAAATCACCCTGCTACTTATCTACTATTCTGACCCTCCACAAATATAGCCCTTCTTGTAGCTGCAGAGGGAATAGGAGGAAGACTGGGGCTACTAGTTGGCGAGAATAGCATATTACTAAGCTTTCCAAAGGTGAACATGACGTAAGGGAAAGGATTGCTCATTCATAATGTAGCTAGTGTCAGAAATTTCCTTTTTGAAATTAAGAGCTAAGCTTTCAAAGGGGCACAGGAGTGCAAAGTAAAGAGATGGTGTTCTTTGTTTTGTTTTGGTCCATCTGCTTGTTTCTCAAATCCAGAGTTGTTATTGGGAGCTATCATTTCTTGCTGGTCTCTCTAAGAAGATGAGATCTTACTGACTCTACTCAGGCTCAGCATCCAGAGATGTATGGCTGGGATCTCTGTGTTGAGTTCACTCAAGGTACAAAAGTAATTAGTCTGACAAAAGAAAGAAACATTTTTAAAAAGTTAGTCTGCGCAAACTGGATGGTTGATTAAGCAACCAAAGCCATTTGGCTAATTTTATCTTTTCCAGTGAGGGTGGGTGTTACAGTTAGAGAATGCCTCCCGAAGAACTCATAAATTGGTGTTCAGAGTTGATGTAATCGTGATGGTTGTAATCTCTTCAGTACAATGGATTTATCTGGGTGGTAACCTAGATAGGTAGGTGTTACTGGAGAAGGTGGATCCTTGGGAGTGTGGCTTTAAGAACTGTGCTTATGTCTTTGACTTCCTTTGCTTGCTGGCTGCCTCTGGCTTCCAGCCTCCATGATGTGAGGAGCAGAGCCCCTGTGAGTCAATCAGTCTCTCTCTCTCTCTCTCTCTCTCTCTCTCTCTCTCTCTCTCTCTGTCTCTCTCTTTCTCTCTCTCTCTCTCCACCCCCCTTCCCTCCACCATGCCCTCAGCCTCCCAGGGACTGAATCCAGAATTTCCAAAAACTGTGAGCAAATAAATCCTTTGTTTAAGTTATGTGATCAGGTCTTTGGAATATAGCAGTGAGAATGCTAAGACAGTGGGCTTCTTCATCCTGTACCAGCTCTTCTATGAATGTTGATAATGGAAGGATGTGTGCAAATGCCAACAGAACCCTAAGAGTTAGTAATCCACAGGACCTTTTCCTCATAATTGTAGGTGTTGCTCAGTTTCTTGTCCCAAAGGGTGAGCTGTGCTTAGAGTCTGGAAGAATATTGCTATCTTGTGACAAGAAGCCATGGAAACTACAATCTTTGGCCCTAATCCTGTGAGACTGGGATAGGGAGGGTTTTGTGATGTGTCAGGGCTGGGACTTGATAGGAATGTTGTCCAAGACTTTCACTCTTGTCTCTGTCTTTGCAGTCTCATCTACAGAAAGCATTTTAAAATTACTGAATTAGCAACTACTTCCTTCCCCTAAACCTCACATACTAACTGAAGTCACTCAATCAGCAAGTGTTAAGCAAATCTTGTCCCTGTATCAGGGACCCATGACATATGGGAAATATAATGTAGTCATTGTCTAAAAGTGAAGACCTGGATTTGAATACCATCTCTCCCCTTACTGGACAAATAAGAAAGTGAGTTTATAGCTCTAGTCTTAAGTTTCCTCAGTTATTAAATGAGGTTTATAATGTTACCTACTCCCTAGGGCTGTTATTATAGTTTCCAAGGCCAAGATGTATAAATATAGCTAACAGAGTGCCTAGTATGCAGAATTCACTTGGTCAGGAAAAAAATAAAGATTTATTTCTCGCACTTGTATAAACATTCCATTCCTACTCTGAGGTCCAATTCATTCTGCCTCCTTCCACCTTTCTCATTTAAAATAATTACAAAGAGGCTGAGACCGGAGGATCCAGGTTTGCGGCCAGCCTCAGCTACTTAGTGAGGTACTCCACAACTTAGTGAGACTCGGTTTCAAAATAAAGAATAAAAAATAGGGCTGGGGTGTAGCTTGGAGGTAGAATGCCCCTGAGTTCAATCCCCAGTACCGCAAAAATAAAATAAAATAAAATAATTACAAAGAAGATGTCTTCAGGGTCTATCCACCCCAATAATTTAAAAGTTGTCTAAAGAGCATTGTTAGGCCAAGAGAATATACTAGACCAGAAGTTTGTCATAGAAGGAGACATAATTTGGAAATTTGGAAGAACCACTTTGGTGTCATAATGAGGTCTTTCCAGAAAGTGTTTATACCGAAACACATTGTTTCTTTTTTTTTTTTTTTTTTTTTTTTGCGGTACTGGGGATTGAACTCAGGGGCATTCTACCTCCGAGCTATTCCCGAAGCACTATTTTTTATTCTTTATTTTGAAACTGAGTCTTACTAAGTTGCGGAGTGCCTCACTAGGTAGCTGAGGCTGGCTGCGAACCCGGATCCTCCAGTCTCAGCCTCCCAAATGCTGGGATTACAAGCATGCGCCACCACGCCCGGCTTACATTGTTTCTTTACATAACTTACTTTTTTATTTTCTCCTTTATATTTATTGCTCTTGTCAGGATAATATGTTAATTCTAAAAGAATATATAATTGAGTTTATTATCAAAGTTTCATTTAAGGATAGTAAAAAGAGTATTAAATATACTTGTTATAAAGAGGGTACGAAGAGGATATAAAAAGGGTACAATTGCCTGGTGGAAATGAAAACAGTTGAGCCATATATATTATAGCCAACCCATTTTATTATTCCTGCTGTGACATCTGTATTCACATTCTCTAATGTTTGTACTACCTTTCAGTCTTGTTATTCAGAAATGATGATGCTTGGAAAAATTGCCATGATCCATTGCGTTAAAATATGAAGGACCCTCGCGTTCAGTATGGAGCCTGAAGACAGTCTCACCCCACCTCACACTGTGCCAGTTGTGATCACAGCACAAAGTACTGGGCTTCAAGATTCTACTCCGGGATGTTTGTGTCTTTTTTTTTCCCTTAGCCCATCTTCCTTCAGCTAGTCACATACCCAATTTTTTCCCATACTACACATTTCATAATAGCTAGAAATGTCTTCTGTTATCTGTGTTTCTTAAGAGACCATTTCCTTTACCCACTCCCATACTCCCCTCTTTCCTCACACAGTACATTTATCACAGATAATTCATCTCTAGAAAATTAAGCTTGAGCCTATGGGTGAAGATACTCCAGATATGCAGGTGGGAGCTTGAGGAGGAGTGCTTATCCTGCATTTTCTGGAAAATGTGTCTGTTTCTTAAGAACAATACCACTGTGGATTCATTTTTCATATTGTAAAATGTCCCCCATAATAGGACTTCACTAATTGTTCTTTAAAAAGAATAAAGCAGTACAAACTTTATAAATATCACATACACACACACACACACACACACACACACACACACACTGCATCTATATACTTAGTTCTTCATCTCATCCTTCCCATAATTTCAGTGAAGAGCAATATTCTAAATATTCTTATGAATATTAAATATAAAGCTCAAGTGTAACAAAACTCTAAAAAGTTGCATAGTCTTCTCCCTATGTCCTCATTTTTAATGACCTACTTGAGATATTAAGCTTCCCTTCTCACATAGTCATTTTTATTTATGAAATGAGTTTTACGAAGCAAACTCAGTAACTTGCCACACATAATGCTCCCTACATTGTTTTAAGATGGCTAAAACTGATTCCAAATTCCAAATAATTATTATTTAGCATTTGAATTGTCTCTTGACAGTTGAAACCTGATCAGTTTTTTTTTAATTCCTTGACCAACCAAGTAAATAAATTAAATTAAACACACTGACTCGATCTATTTGGGGGGGAAATCCAATTTTCCAAATGAATAGAATAACTTCTGTTTCTGGAAGTTTGGCAGCTAGGTACTGTGATTATGCCTCCAAATAAAAGCAACTAAATATGCTGTATGAAAGATATTTTTAAAACTTTTAAAGTATCAAAGAACTAGCAAGTAAGAACAATTTGGAAATAATCAAAAAAGAGTGAAAATAACTAAGCTGATTTAGTAAACTTTGTTTTGTTCTTTTTAGTGGAAATTGAAAGATGAAGCTTGGGACCAATCTATAATGTAAAATCTTTAGAACACCATCCCATGTAAAACAGGGATCCTCGTGTAAACAAATGATTTCTAGAGAAAGTAAACAAGAAATGATTCTCCTCCTCACCTCAGGGTCTTATAAGGAAAAGATGTTTTGCATTGAATGAATGGGAAATAAATATCTGCATTGATAATATAAAATCCTTAACCTCTTTAACTTGGCTTTATAGACTGAGATCTCACTAAAAATGGTCTTAAAAAAAAAAACTCAAGCTAAAATTTAATTATAAGGGGTCCCATATTTTTAGTGTTTTCAAGTACCTAAAATAAGCAAATACAAATCTTCTCTAGAAAAAAACTCTTCCATCACAGGCCTCAAAAAACTATTGGAAATAAAGTTCTAAGAAATATGCTTATAGTCTAAATAATCAAACAAGAAATAAGACACCATGAAAAGGGTTAGCAAAAACAAAAGACAAAATCAGGCCACAAAAAAACTCTAAATGGGAACTCTCAAGTATAGACTATAAAATATATTTTTAAGAGAATATAAGAAGCAGCTAATATAAAAAGGACTAAGAGACTAGGTTAGTATTGTAAATGAAATACTTTGACGAATCTTTCAACTACCAAAAAAGATTCTTCATAAAATATAACTATCATGCATTCCAGATGTAGAAAAAATTTTCCAAACAAAAACATTGTCAACAAATATGAGTTACAACAGTAGTAGCAGATGATAAACACAAAAAATGTAGACTAATCATGAAGGCAACTGCCAATGATTAAAGACTACTCATTGAGATAGAAGCAAGTTGATAGTACTGATTCTGAGTCATGGGGGCTATGGAAGATGGAAAGAAGCAAAGAAGTTTAAAACCTAAGTTCCCTGTTGTTGAATGAAGCAAACATTCTTCCTCTGAATGAAGTCATAATTTTAGTTCCCATATCATCACAGATTGAAATTAGCTCAGAATAAGCTCAAAATAAAAGAATAACAAATATATATATGAAAAGGTGGTAGCTAATAAAACAACAATCAAATTTAGATCTTAGAGAGGCAGAAAATATTTAATAACTATGTGTGAGATATTTAAAGAAATAAAGGATGGAATAAAATCAATGAGTAATCAATTAAGAGACAGTCCAAAATAACTAGGCAGATTTAAAAAATAACAATCAGACTTTCTGAAAATAAAAATACATAGTTATTAATTTTTAAAATTTAATGGATGATATTGAAGAGCACATTACAGTTGGAGAGAAAAACAAGCAGCACTATAACTGAAAGAATGCACCATGGATAGGAGATAAAAAATATTAAATGGAGATTGAGATATATGGAAGGTAAAATGAAAAGGTCTAATATGAAGACAACTGCAGTCCTAGAAATAAATAATAAATAAAAAAGAGAAGACACAATATGAAGAAAGGTTTAGAACTTTCTAGAACTGACAAAAGGTATGCATTTATTTTTTTATTTTTTATTTTTGGCGGTACTGGGGATTGAACTCAGGGGCATTCTACCTTCGAGCTATACCCCCAGCCCTATTTTTTATTCTTTATTTTTGAAACCAAGTCTCACTAAGTTGTGGAGTGCCCCACTAGGTAGCTGAGGCTGGCCTCGAACCCGGATCCTCCGGTCTCAGCCTCCCGAATGCTGGGATTACAAGCGTGCGCCACCACGCCCGGCTATGCATTTATTTATGGTACATGAAGTACAACCTATACCCTGAGGAATAAAGGAAACACCACACCTAGAAACATACTAAAACTGCAAAAAACACCAAACCAAAGAGAAGATATTAAAAGGAGAAAGAAAGAAAAGACAGTTCAACTAGAAATGAAGAACAATTTGGCTGATACCAAATTCCTTAATATCAACAACGAAAATCAAAAATAGCAAAATATTATATTCAAAATGTTGAGAAAAATAGCTATTAAGCCTATTTTTGTACCTATAAAATCATTATAATTTTAAAATGATGACAACATAAATCCAACAGATGGTTTAAAAAGCAATGCACTTTTTAGCAAAACTTTCATACTATGAGAATTCTAAAGAACGCATTTAACTAAAAACATATATATATACATATATCATCTTCCAAAGAAGTATGAGATCCTTCAGGGAATGCTAAGCAAAATATTTATAATCTTGTATATAAATCTTAAACATAACATATATTTGAGAAAAAGAGCCCTTGAATTATTGGAGAGGAGCTAAACTACTAACTTTTAGGTCTGTTTGATAAAGGATGCACAGAAAAGTTTCAAATATAACCACTAAAAAGAGGTAATAGTGTATTTAATTTTCATACTAGTAGAATAGGGAGAAATGTACTAAAAAAACAACAAATAAACAATTGATAAGAACAAAATTTAATCAAAGATAAAAGAAAAAAAAGGTCAGAAAGAAGAGAAAAAGCTCAGAAAAAGTTGGACAGATGAAAACAAAAGGAAGATGCTAGAATAAGTTCAAATAAATGAATAATCACAATAAATACAGGTAGACTACAGTACAATAAGCACTACATTTAAAAGAAACAGATTGCAGGATTTAATTTTTTAAACAACTTTATTCTGTTTAAGAGAACAACCAAAGCTGGGCGTGGTGGCGCACGCTTGTAATCCCAGCATTCGGGAGGTTGAGACCGGAGGATCCGGGTTCGCGGCCAGCCTCAGCTACCTAGTGAGGCACTCCGCAACTTAGTGAGACCCGGTTTCAAAATAAAGAATAAAAAATAGGGCTGGAGGTGTAGTTCGGAGGTAAAATGCCCCTGAGTTCAATCCCCAGTACCGCAAAAAAAAAAAAAAAAAAGAACAACCAAAAACATAAGGACAAAAATAGTTGGAAGTATAAAGGGAGAAAAAGATTTCAGACAAGTCTTCATAAAAGCATAATAATATATTATCAGACAAAATAAATTTTAAGAAAAATGCTTTTATGGATTGACTCAATCACTACTTAAAAGTAAATGATCAATTTAGCAGGGAGAAATAATAATAATAAATTTATTCATATAATAAATAATTCTCAAACTAAGAAATTTTGGTGAAGTGAAAGAAAAATAGAGGAATCCACCATCAAAATGGAAAGCTCCAATACAAAAGTACAGTTGAAAAGATGACAAAAAAATTAGTGAAGATGTAAGATATTTGAACACAATTAGTAAGTTTTATTAGACATAGATCTTGTTTCTCTATTCATCTGTGGAAGAATATACAAATTTTAAGTAGACTTGAATATTTGTAACAACTAACCACTCAAAGTACCAATTAGCATCACACAATTTGCCCGCTCATAGAACAAAAATAAATGTTAACTTTAAAAATGTATAATTCTTCTTTGTTGGGATCCAAAATCACATGTTCAAATGGCTTGTGAATTAAAGAAGAAACCATAAAAATTAAAAAATATAAATATTGAACAAAGATAAAAATATGACATTGAAATTCATTAAAAGGCAGATAATGTATTACTTAGAAATGTGTAGACTTAGATGCTTGCATTAGAAAAGTAGAAGGCATATAAGAAGAGGAAGACAAAATAAACGTGTCAGGCTATTGATAGAGTATAATTTAGACCATAAATAAATAAATATGATTATTACAGAATTTCCTAACTTCGTATATTGTGAATTACAGAAGAATATATTCAGAGTGATTCAGGACATTTGCTATAGACACATTTTTTAAGAGAAATTAGTAAGAACACCTCAATGGTCATGATGTACATACAAAAACTTATCAAAGCCAATCACTGTGCTGAGCGCAGGAAAGTAGGGAGGTTAAGGGGGTGGGTGGGAACTGGAGAAGGGTTCAACAAGTACTGTATGCATGTATGCCTCTATAACCCTGAACTTCATCATGATGTATGATTACAATGTACCAAAAAAAAAAAGTAAAAAATTAAGCAAATTGCAGCCAGATATGGTGGCACACACCTATAATCCCAGTACCTGAGAGTCTGAGACAAGAGTATCTTAGGACTGAGGCCAGCCATAGCAACTTAGTGAAACCCTGTTTCAAAATAAATGATAATAAAAGAAAAAGGGGTAGTTTGTGGGTAGAATGCTGCTGGTTTCAATCCCCAGTACCAAATAAAAACAATCAGGAAAATTACAATTGAAATTAACAACTGATCTATGCATAATGGTAATATTAAAAGCAAGCAGCCATAAAAGAACAAAATTGATTTTCTAAAGCTTCAGAACTTACGCATTGGAGGCAAATATCATTTGCTACAAAGTAATCACACCTAATATAAAGGAAAATGAAATAAAGTGATTGCTTTAAAAATAATGCTACAGATTTCAGCTTTTGGAAATAGTTGAATAGGTCCTAACACATCAAACATCCTGCCAATAACAGCTATAAATTCTGGGCAAAATATATTAAAGCAAAACTCAGCTACATGGAAGTACTTCTATCAGCTTAAATGGAAATATTTTTAAAAAGAATAATACATTGTCTTACTGACATGATCAACCAGGAATGTGATGCCTCTATTTAATATATTGTGAATACTTAAGTCTGCAGAATTCATTAGATTTTGTTTATTTGTTTGTTCGGTTTGGTTTGGTACTGAGGATTGAACTCAGGAATGAACCTCTGAGCTATAGTCCCAGACCTATTTTACTTT
>PVLC010015487.1:0-37271 GCA_004027655.1 Graphiurus murinus | reverse complement strand
CTACCTCAAGATCTGCCTACTCCTGGGTGGGGAACTGGCTGGACTGGGTGGGCCCTCACATCACCCCGCCCTAGGCCTGCCTCTTCACTTTGCAATGGGAGGAGAGCTGAGCTCTTGTGGGTGCTTGGTGGGGGCTACCTTTCCAGGTCATGGTTTTGTGGTGAGTGGTCCTGTCCATGGGAAGCGATGACCGGGATCCAAGGATCTTGGGGTAGAAGTTCTTAACGTTGGAGGCACCTACCCTCCATGAAGGAGTTGCACTCATGCACCTGCAGGAGAAGAGAGAAGACTTCGTCGGTCTGGCTGCAGTGGGTGTTTTCATATGATGTGGGTCTGATGTGGCTGTGAAATGGACAATGGTTAGGCCTCTGTGATGATGTGAGATTGTGAGTGAGTGAGTGTGTAGAGAGACATGGAGAACTGAAGTCCCTAAGGAGGAGTTTTCTCACCTTATGTGAAAGAGCAAATTAGTTTCCTGGATTGTAATAGAGCCCCTGGTGCTGGACCCTCTCTGGGTCCTTAGGTCTAGGATGGCTGTGCCTTCCCCAAGGCCCTGACTCCTAACCTCAGAGTTTACTGCAGATAAAGTTGTAACACGAGTTAATTACATGGTTATGGAGAGATAACAGAGCCACTCGAATGCAGTTTCTGGGCAATTACAATTGTTTCCAACAGAGTTACCATATTGCAGTCATGAAATAACATGTCATTTTGCAGTAATTATGTAATTAACTTGTCTCACCACTGCAGGTTGCGCAACAATTAATTCACTCACAATGAGATAGACTAAACAATCAGGCAGGCAGGGTTTGGAAGGGCCCTGGAGCAAAGCTGGCCTTTTAAGAAGACCACAGCCCCACTCTGGCCACCACAGACCTCACTGGGGGGCTTCTGCAGCTCAACACAACACAGAACATACCAAGCCCAGCATCATGGACTCTAATGTTGCTGTTGGGTCCAAGAAGTAGAGGTGATCTGTTTCCAGGTCAGCTATGAGATCTACACTGTGAAGTGCTGTGCTTGCCCAAGCTGGGGTCACCATCCTGGACATGGTGAGATCCCAGAAAGTCCTATATCAGTCCACAGATGCTTTGAGGAAGAGGCCACCCAGGCCTTGCCTTGACAGGTGGGAAGATGGGGCGGGGGGAGAGCAGAGATCAAGGTCTCTCTCTGGGGCAACCAAGGCAAGACCAGAATGGCTACTTGGATGCACCTGGAGAGGATTCACAGCCTCTAGAGATGACCTAGGAAAAGCCTGACCCTTTTCCTCAGCTAAGAGCAATTTGGTTAAGTAGAAGGCATGACTTTTCCTAGACTGAGTCTCCTTGGGACTACAACCCACAGCAGATGACTGGGGATAGAGGACAGGGAAAGCTGAGCGGGAACCATCAGAAGCTGCAGCAACTCGAGCCTGGGGTACATGGGTGGTTAGGATGTGGACAGCTGTTATACTGCAGCTGTACACAAATTCTCTCTTCCCACAACCAGCTCATGGGACCCCATCTCCTCTGTCTACCTTCCTTGGTGGCCTGGTGTCAGAGAATGGAATACCTAGGTCTCATAAAATATGGTACCTGCTGTGTCCCTGGTCATAGGTCTAAAGCTGGACCAGACAGCCTGCATTTGGAAAGAATTTTGATTCCAATCTTGACACTGCTGTAGCACGTATGGTAAAATCTCACATGCCTTCTATCTCCTGCTGGGCCTGGTACCAAAAACTTTGCTCCACATCATGAGACATGCAGGGGCTGTAAACAGAATCCACATGACATTCCTGCCTGGGAGATTTCATCTCTACAAAGAGACAATTGCTCTCTCTCTCTTCATGCTGTCAGAGATCATGTGTGGCCAGGCTACCTACATCTGGCACTGAATGATTCCCCAGAAGCACCCATCTGGGGTGCCAAGTGACATAGGCTCAGGAAAGATGTTCTACACCTGCAACTGTGCATTGCTTTTGGAGAAAATGCCAGTGAGAGATGCTGTCAGTCTTTGAGTCAATATGTAGCTACCTGTTACCTCTAAAATTAAAATTACTTGACAATGAATGAATAAAGACAAGCTGATACAAAGATGGGTTGGTTCAGAAAAATTCTTGGTCAATCCTGGTTTATCATGAGAAAATAATCAGATGAAACACACACATGCAAAGCTCAGGAAAGAACTACTTAATCAGAAACCTCATCTCTGCACTTGGCCCTTGGGGAGAAACCTTCATGTTGTTTTAGTTGCTTTATCTTCACAAGGGTGGGAGCTTCCTGTTCCTGAGACATGAGGTCAAGGGGTGTTCCAGACCTTTTCAGACTCTTGGAGCCACCAGAGAAGATTATTCTGGAGCTCCTGCTCTTGGTGTCATTTTTGTCACCCAACAACAGCCAATCCATCCCACCAGAGAGTCTATCACCATCTTAGCATCTCTCTGCTCCCACTACCAGGTTGAACTCCTCTGAAGCCCCAGGATCTCCTGCCCTGACAAACTCTCCCCTCCTGTCCATGCCCAGTGCTTAACTAACGTTTCACATCATAATTGTTTCCTCCCTGTAAAATCTCTTTTCCACTTCTTAGAGCATGGGGCATCCTTTGAGGGGACTCCTTGTACCCTAGGGTAAACCCCTGGTGACCCTCCCTCCAGGGCTTCAGAGGCATACCCAGGAAGGAGGAGGACAGCTGCTGCTTGGAGCAGCCATCAGGGGTGCTGGGGCAGAGGCAAAAGGATGAGCTGACCATGCCTTGGGCAGGCTCAGGGAGAGACATTAGCCTTCAAACCCTACTTCCATTGGGGAAGTGGGAACAGACTTGCATTCAAATAGGCAAGACTCTCCCAAGTGGTTTTATTCTGGGCACCACCCTTCTTCATGAGAGCTGGTAGAAACTGTTTGTACTGCTGAGGATCCCTGAAACACCAGGCCCCAGGCTGCACACTTACTCAAGGCTTCTGGTAGCTGCTGCCTAGACCCTGATTCTCTGTTTTCATTTGCTCCAGGACAAACAGCTAGGTCCCCAACTCTCCCTCTGAGCCTGGGCTTTGCAGAACTTGTAGACTTTGGAAGAAAAGTCTGGGTCCCTCAGTGGTTCAAGAGCCCTTTGGCTGCCTGTGGCATTTGGGTTGGGGTCAGTACTCTCTCAATTCCCATACCTTCTCTTGGGACAAAATCAGATTCTAGAGAAAAGCTTGCGCAGAGGGTCCTGCCTGTGCCTTAGGGATTCTTGCTTTCAGAGTTTGCTCTGTAAGCAGAATGGGGTGTGGAGGGGTGTTGTTGAAGGGCTGGGACTTCCTACAGTTCTGGAAAGTTTAGTTTTGTCTCCTAGAGCCTAAAGATGCTGAGAGACTAAGGCAGCCCCTGGGCCACACCGTCTCCCTGTTGCACCTGGGGAGTATAAAGGGGGTCAGAGCACTCCTCAGAATCCCCCAGGCTCGCCTTCTCTTGCCCAAGCTTCTCTGTCCATCTGTACTGGGAGGGATTAGTGATCAGAAACAGAGGTAGGAACACAGGGGAGATGAGAAAGAATGTAGGGAGAAGAGACAGAGAATATAGGGCAGGGAAGAGAACAGGGGGACAGAGAAAGAGACAGGGTGGAGGGAAGGGCAGGAGAGCAGAAAGAATGGAAGAAGCTTCTAACTGCAGAGAAGGGGTAAGGGGTGAGGATGGCTGTGGTAGGAAGGGCCATGTGCACGGTAGTCAAGTGCACAGGCCAGAGAGCCAGATGATATGGGTTCAGATCATAGCTCCCCTACTTGGCACTGCACCGTCCAGGGCAGGTTACCTGGCCCTCATCTTACAGATGAGGGGCGTCCTTATCTTTAAAGGGGGATGTTGACAGTGCCTCCTTCTCAGGAATGCCCTGAGCGTTAGAAGATCATCACACAGACAGTGCTCACAGCCCTGACTGGCTTGTGGCGAGCCTCAGACATGTAGCTGACTCTGGGACCGTCCACATTGCACAAGCCAGTGCTCTGTCTGCTGATGGGATGGGATGTCTGCTCCCACTTCCAGGGCAGCTCCTGGGCACCTCCTGCAGGAGGCCTGTCTCACTGCAGCAGCCTCTGGCTACACCATTGTGCAGGCTGTGTGCTTTCTGGAGAGGGATCCTGCGCTCCACAGAGGGAAATCCAGCCCACACTAACAAAGTAGACATTCACAAATAAAACCATTCATGTCCCACTTAAGCTACTCTGTCCCCCTTTTATAGCTGAATCATCCTCATTTTACAGTTGAAGAAACTGAGGCTCAAGGAACTATTCTGGTAAGTAACAGAATCTGGATTTGAACTCAGGTCTGGTATAACTCCAAATACCACCCAAGTAACTCCCATGTGAGACTGGCCCCTCAGGCAGCTCCAAGCGGTGGGAGGGTCCATGAGTCCAGAAGTGGATCTTAGTCCAGAGGAAGCCTCCAGACCCTACCCTGATCCTGTTTCTCTCTACAACCCATCCCCCGACTGAGGGCTTGGTCCTTGGGTGAGTAGGGTCCTGGAGCATCTCTGTCCCTCATTGCATGTCCTAACTAAGCATGGCACTCAACTTGTTTGTACTGGGTGCTTGGTGGGAGAGGCAGCACCAATAGCTTGTCCAATCCCCAGCCTGGAGGTTTATCAATGAGACAGGGCCCCATGCAGCCTCATTCATTCAGCCTGGAAGCTAGCCTACCAGTCAATCAATAAAAGGGAATCAAGGACTGTTGTCATGTGCCAGGCAGGGTGCTGGGTGCCGGATGGGAACACCAGTGAGCAAGGCAGATGGGGCCCTTGCTGGTCTACAGTCAAGTGGGGGAGAAAGACGATAAAAAAATTAATTGACAATAACAAGCCAAATATTGCCACATGTTGGGGAGTGGCTACGGAGAGCCCTCCTTAAATAGAACAGGCAGGGATGATCTTTGCTTGCCTGCCCTTCAGGACTAGTGGGCTCACTTTGGGGAAATGGAGGCCCAGAGAGGAAGTGATGATCAGGGCCACACTGGAGCTAGCCAGGTTGAGGACCTGGTCTCCTGGCCCAGGGCTCTACCTCCTGTGTCCTCTGACTTGCATTCCAGCTGAGGATCCTGCTTGGGCACACAGTGGGTGGAGAAGAAGCTCCACTCAGCCCTAGCACCTGCTATGTGCTTCTCTCCCTCTGTTTTCCAGGTTAGTAAGAAATAATTTGCCTTAAAATGCCGAGAAATTAGGTTTGGGTTCTTGGCTGCAACCGCCAGTCTTCCTGCCCCCCAACTGGGGACACATTGGCTGGCTCTATGGCTTCTGGGGGTTCTCCTGGGGATTCTAGTGTGATTGTTCTGAACACTTGGAATTACTGCCCTGCACAGAAGATGCCTCCAGAAATCGGGTTTCTCTGCAGACTCTGCATGACTAGTTTTCTAGGGAAAAAGACGATTTGCTGTAAAAGCAGGAATTAGCAATGCCCAGAGGGCCATGGGACATGGGGAGCTGGCAGGACTGGCCCCCCCTTTCCTTTCCTCCTAGCTTGGCTGATTTTTTCCGATAGGAGAGGAGCTCTGAGTTGAGTCTCAGCCTCAGGGCTCCTATTGGACCTTCCTGGCTCTTGGGCTGAAGCTACAAGGTTTCCCTTTGCTGGGCCTCATGGGCTGAGGTGCTAGGGCTCCTATCTGCCACCAGTGGCATGCCTCATTAGGCGGCCCCTTGGAGGGAAGGGCATGCTACCTGGCTCCTATGGACATCCCTGCCTGCTTCACCTGGGCTTTCATGCAGGGATGTGCGTTTCCAAAATCCAGTCGAAGTGACAGTAGGCCCCACACTCCTGGTCTGGGGACACCAGGCCACCCTTTACTCCTAGCCATTCTCTTAGAGTGAAAGAGCAAGACTGATTTTGCACAAAGCAGAGTTAAGGTGGTCACTAGTAATGTGAGACTTCTCCTGGTTCCCTGGGGCTGACTGCCCTCCACCCAGGGCTCAGCTGGCCCCGGCCTGTCCTGCGTCCCCTCCCCTGCACCTGCCTTCTTATTTAGGGCCTATTTGGAAGCTAATCTCTCTGTTCATTAAGTGACCCCCTTCCCTTGCCCTCTGCTTTGATTAGAGACAAGAGAGCTAATTACCAGCCCCTGTGAGGCTCTACTACAGGCCATTTAGAGCTGACGCAGCCCTTGAAATGATTTAAAAATCCCATTTCCCTGCAATGAAATGGGCTACCCTTCCCTCCTCATTAAGGCTAATTACTAAACACTTCCCACCCGAGGAGGGACCTCGCTCTTGCCCTCCACCCAGCCCCACCTCTGGCAGTGGCTGCCCACGGAACCTTCCCAGGCAGCAACAGACTCTCTTCCCCCTCTAGGCAGATATGCCAGGGAGGTCAGGAAGGCTGGCAGGTCAGATGAAAAGGTGTTTAGGAGGAGAGGAAAGATCTGAATGGTGAGCAGGCATGAGGGCCTCTGCGGCTTTTGTGCTGCAAAACTACCCTTTCTAAATCTAAGACTTGAGCATGCTGTGTGCCAGGGGAAACCAGTCAGGGCTGCAGAGTTTCCTGGAGTTCTCCATGGTCCTGAAGTGTCCTAATCAGAGCATTTTCAGATGTGCAGGATGGAAGAGGTGGTGGAACTCACCTCCTAGTGCTCTGATGTACCCTTCCTCAGGAAAACTGTAGCCCGCTGCCTTCAAGAGGCAGCCCAACTCTACAGCGGGAGACCCCTGTCAGGCATCTCTGACTTGGGAAAATGTTGTGACACTTGTCTTCTTCCCCTCTGCTGCTGGGAACCAGAAAAGTGGGGGGAAAAATCAGACCATGAATTCTTAATTTCAGCCCATATGTAAATTTGTTTCATAACACTTTTTCTTTCATTTAGGACCTCTAACGTAGGCTCTGGACTCCATCTGGTTCTGTTCTCCCTGGATTCATTCAGGGAGGACTGAGCTACATAATCATTAAGGTCTCTCCCTCTGCCATATCCCCTGTTAGTTCCCTTCAAGAGACATGTGATACAAGATGTCCCTGCATACTTTCTTCCCAGCCTCACCAGGAGAATATGCACACCAACGTTTAGCTCATAGCTGTACCCTGTTGAAGGGGGAATATAAGAAAAAAGCGGCATGATTTGCTCTGATGGAGACATCAAAGCCTCCCCAGTATAAGCTCTGGGCCAAGCAAAGATCAGACTACCTTCCATCACCAGTTTTGTCTCTGTCCTCAACACCAGCAGTACTGTGCAGAGTGAGATGCTGTACGCTAACTCCCCTTTCTCACACTCCACCAACCCTGTACACCTTCAGGCTTTGCCTTTCTTGCAAAGAAACATGGGTGAGTATAACAACTTCAAGTCCCCCAAACGGATGTATGTCCCAGGCTCCTGATGCCAGATGCCGATTATTCCTGTCCCCCACTTCAACTCTAAACATGTTCCACTTCTCAATGTCCCCTGTTCTGTTTCAACCAGTCAAGATTGCAGAATTGCCCCTGTACCTGTAAGGCCTTCTCTCATATCTTTAGCTATCCTTGCTGCAAGAAGCAACCCAGTACCTGCCTCTTCTCAAGTATTTTCTGCTATACGGGCCATCACCTCTTCAGAACATTCACAGTACAATTTTCACCTCTCTCTATGTACAGCTTACATAAATGGTCTATACCTCAGGCACAACAGGGCAGGTCCCATGTCCCAACAAGCAGTACAGCTGACTTCTGTCCCCTCCTGTGCTTCACCTACCAACATTATGGTGTATCTTATTCTCTCACCTATAAGGTGGAAAAGCAGCTCTGAGAGCAGTCTATTTACAAAGCAAAAAACAAAAACATGAGGTTGATTTAATGCATCCATCCATCCTTTTATCTAACCTAGGTAGTGTCTAGTGTAGTGTAAGGCAAGGGAGATGCAAAAGACTCTGACCTCAAGAAATATCACAAAAGGAGGGAGTCAGAAACCACCCCCTTAAAAATAATAACTCAGTGTGGTCAGCACTGTGCCAGAGCTCTCATCAGAGGCTGCAGAAAGAAGGGATGGAAGAGGACTAATAGCCTAGGAGAAGGAAAAGTTTCTGAGGAAAGGCTACTTGGACCATCAAACACAGGAGGATGAGCAGATCGGGAAGTGGATAAAGACATAGAAATAGGAGGGCTTGATTGGAGGGTGATCCAGAGCTCAGTGTGCCTGCAACACAGGACATAGAAGTCTTGGGGGAGAGTGGCAGGGCTGCTGGCAGGGGCTCTGAGGCCAGGCCAGGGAGATGGTCTTTGTCCTCGAGGCAACAGAGAAATGTCAAAGCTTTGTAAATGGAACAAGGACATGATCAGATCTGTGCTTTTTGAGACATCACTCTGGGATGACATAAAGGGTGAATCAGGGGGAGCAATTTCCAGGGGTAGGGACAGGGCAGACAGCACAGGTGAGAGTACCCCTGAAGCTTTTCTCACCCAGGTGAGAAATAAGCTTTGCATTAGCCTCAGCTGGACATTTTTGTTTTTATATCCATTAAAAGCATATACTAGAACCCTCTTGGGGATACGGAAATCAAATGCTCCCATCCAGCCAGAGCTTCCTAGGTCTGTTCTTTCCCTTTTCAGAAAACCCAGCTTCCCAGATCTCCTCTCAGGGACTTTTATCCACACTCTGCTCCCAGGGCATTTTTAATCACAGAGAATAAAATGGATAAAGGAAGGTATTCACATTGGGCAAAAAATTTCTTACAAGATGAAATGAACTATGGTCATCTCCTCAGTCCCCCACTGAGCATTTGGGGCTCATTGAGAAATGAATTAAGAATGATACCAGTATCCAAAAATGACCCAGTTGGTGTCTTTTTTTGTGAATGGGGGGGTCCAGCTACAATAAAAACAGGAGATTAGAAAGGAAGCAAACACTTAGCATGATAATTCCAGGTAATAATTACTGAGGAGAAATAAAAATCAGGTGACCAATAGGAATATACATTCCTTTGATGAGAATCAGCTTTGCAGCAGTGGAATTTCTGTTAAGTAAATTCAGGAGGATCAAAGCATCCATGTGTGGTCGAGAAGTAGAACCAGAGCCAAAGCACAAACATCTTCCTCTTACCCATAGGAAAAAGGAAGCACCTACCCGAGACACCCTTTGGTGTCTTCCATTCCACGTATGATCAGTCTAAAAAGGATGTATCTAGAACTTCTATTGGCCCAGAGTGAGAAGGTATCGAAGTTTTCCTGATCAGACTAAGGACTAATCTATGGCTGGAGGAATTTTCTGTCTTCCTTCCTGTAGATGAATAAATAGGTAGACCTGGATGCTACTGGAAGCCATCTGTGAGCACCAAGGAAACCAGTCTTATAATCAAGATGACACCAACAAAGGCAGAATGAGGCATGGGAAAACCTATGTCTTTGGTGCCTTGATTCAGCTGCTCATCTCTCATACTTGGGGCCCATTCTACTTCCAGATGCCTTTATTGTTTAGGTCCCTTTGAGTCAGGGGTTCCTATTACCTTCTGCCCAAAGCACATTTACTAGGACACCCAACAAAGGCCTCCAAAGGTAAAGTACCCCTTGTTGTGGTAAGCTTTCTGACTGCACAATATGTCATGCCCTGGTCTTTATTGCACCCTGGGCTGATTTGGGGTGCTTAGTTGAAGGCTTCAATAGAAGAACTGCTTACACTCTCATCCACTGAATAGAGCATGTATTAGAACTATGGAAAACAGCTGTGGTGGCACTCAAAGAAAGAAGCAGGACCTTCTCCTCCTTCAGATGGGGCCCTGGCTCGGCCTGTGGATATCACTGCTCAGAAAGGATTTTAGACCATGGCAGCTCCCTCTTGTTCTGATTGTCCAGAGGTTATTTTCCTTTCAAAAGAATAGCATTAGCAGATTGTGCATGCACCTCAACTGAGAGCCAGAAAGGAGGGTCTTGTGCTCCAGAAAATGAGTGGCCCTTCTCTTCAAATCCAGCACCATGTTCATTCACATGTACTCTAGCATCCCTACCCCCTCCTTGACCATATTGCTTGAGAAGAGGAGCCATGCACATACAGGTAGTAGTAACTGAGACCACAGTCCAGCTGAAGTCCCAGTGCAGTGTTCTAAAGGTCCAACTGACAGGCAGGCAAGAACTGGGACCCACCTTTCTCTATTTATTGGTGCATCAGCCAGGAGAAGCTCTCCAAGGCAGGCCCTGAGGTAACACATGCAGTTCAGCCTGCCCTGGCTCTGAGGCATGACCAGGACTACAGGAGCCATCACATTGCTTCTCCCTCCCCTCCCCAGCCTTGGATACATAAAAGGGACTCTGATGCCCCACATTTGCCACTTTGATACCCACCGGGCCCACTGAGAGGCCCTTTCCCTGGCAATGCTGTCTCCCTCCTGAGACTCTTTTCCTGTCTGCCTCTCTCTCTCTCTCTCTCTCTTTCCCTCCCTCTTTCCCTCTCCCTTCCTCTCCCTCTCCCTCCCTCCTAGTCTCTGTTATCTCCCTTTGACTCTTTCTTTCTCTCTTTCCATGTCTCCCGACTTCCCATACCCTTTGTGGCTAAGGTATTTTTCCTCATTACAATCAATCATCTATAAGATGGTCACGCTCAGTGGAGAGCCTGCCGCAGGGCCTTTGCCAGTCCAAGCCTGGGACTGCTCATCCCATACTCTACTTTCTTAGAAAGGATATGAGCCTTCTGGTACTTTGATGCTTGTAGATGGTCCTGCCTAAAGGAGAAAGGGGAGCCTATCTCTTTGATGGGGAGGGCTCCTCCATTCCCCAGATTTTCTTGCAACCCACTTTCCTGGAGCCCCAAACTCTACTGTTGTTAGTCAAGGCATGGGGAGCCCCCACCCCTTATGCCAGGTCCCTCACTGTGAGCTTTCCTCTGAAGGGCCCAGGTTATCAGAGCTTTGGAGGAATGTAGTCTTCCATATATATAAAATGTTTTTTTTTCAATTTCATGCTTTGTCTTGAAAGTTCACATGCATCTTTTATATATCAATTTATAGCATATCCTTTTAATTTATGCCTTTTTGTTGTTAATTACACTTTATTTCTTTTTTATGCATTTATTGGTGCTTTGTCATTATACATCATAGTGAGATTCAAAGTGATACAAACATACATGCATGCATCACCTGGTGTATTTCCTTCCACATACCACCCTGCCCCCCTTCCTCCCTCCACATACACATCACTGAGCTTGCCAATGACACCTTCATGTATGGATATAACCTTATTTGATTGTACCCTTCCTCCATCCTCCTTTTTATCCTCCCCATCCCCCCCCCAGCTGTCCCTTTCCACTAATCTACTGGTTTCTCTCTTCATTTTATTGGAGTCCCTTCTGTTTCCTATTTTCATTCTAGTTTCCACATATGAGAGAAAACATATGACCCCTGACTTACTGAGACTGGCTGTTCTCATTTATTGAAGTATAACATTTAAAAAAGTTCTCTAATCACAATAAAGCATGATGTGTTCTCAAAATGAGTATACCTGCATCACCATCACTGAGACAGAGAAAAGGAATATTGCCAGCACCCCAGGAGTCCCTAGTGTCCCCTTCTAGGGACTTCCCACCAAAGTAACATCCAGCCAGCCAATTCATGATATAGGCATCTCAAAATACATGCTTTAATTTCCTTTTACTTAAACTATTAATTGAAGAAGCGCATATCTATCCTGTGGTGTTGGCTAACTCCAGCATAATCCTGGGTACCCCAGCTGGGGAAGCATGGACCCTCTTGCTTAATCTCCCAACAACTTCACAAAGTGAGGATGAACATTATCATTATTACCACTTTACCACTAAGGAATAGACATTCAGAGAGCTGTGACTTGCCCAGGAAGGCTCCAAGCCTGAGAGTTACGAATCTTGGATTTGAGACTCCCACCAGAACCCCTGAAGCCGTGTCAATGATGGCATTCCCAGGAGGACAGAGATTTGCTCACTGGAGCCTAGGTTTTCCCATTGATGAAAGGATTCCTATTGAGACCATTGAGAACATTCCTGGGTGCAGGGGCCAGGGGATGGGGTTTAAATGAAACTGACTCCTGGCACTTGGCCGAGGGAGTGAGAGCTGGACTCCAGCCTGCCTGACTGAGGTAGCCAGTGGGTCAGTGGGTGTCATCTCTAAAGAACCCAAATTCCAGCTCTGTCTCTGAGCCAAGTGAAACCGTTGGCTTCCCACATCCTGATCAAATGTGCATCTAGCCCTTCCCTGGGTGCAGAGAGCAGGCTAAGGTCTGGTCTCTTTAGAGTAGCTGAGCAACCTGTCAGGTCTCTTTCCCCCTCTCTGAGCCCCCATTCCTTGTAAGATATGAAACTGGAAGGAATGTCTGCAAAACACCCAAGGTGTGGCTTGTGGCCCCTGGGGAGGTCATCAGGAGGTGTCCTGTGAGCACTGGAGGGTCCTTACTGGGCCACATTAATAGAAGGGCAGGCCAGGTCTGGGCAGGCCCCCTGGTCTCTTTACCTGGAGAAAATCAAGCCTCCCTTCCTTACTAACTCCAAGAGTAGGGCTCTAGTTGTCAATTCACTGGAATCAGGAAAGGGGCTGCTGGGTAGATTCTGGGGATATAGGGAAAGCTACACCATTTGCATCTAGGGGAGGATCCAGCCAGATTCTTCTAATATTCACAGAATTGAAGAAAATCATCGCTTGGCTTCTTTTCAAAACATCAAGTCTAAACCTTGAAGGGTAGGGAGTATAGGAGAGGGAATATAGTCTTTAGCCCTGTTACTGAGAACCTTATTGCCAACCCAGGTTTCATTAACAGAGTATAGGATCCAAGGGCCAGGGATGTAGCTCAGTGGTAGAGTACTTGCCTAGCATGTGCAAGGCCCTGGGTTCAGTTCCCAGTACTGTAAAACAAAACACCAGCGTGTAGGGTCTAAACTGTGGAAGGTGATGGGCTCACCTTTTACATTTCATTCAGGAGGAAGTTGCAGGGCAGCAGAGACCTCTGATGAGGCACAGCTATAGCAGCTGAGCTTGTGGACCCTGCAGGACACTGCTTCAGAGCCATGGTATTCTACATTGTGGGGTAGAGTGGTCACAAGTGGTGGCTCTGGGATCAGTAAAAGCTGAATTTAGTGTCCAGTGCCGTTACTTCTTACGATGGCCTTGTGTTGATTACACAAGGCCATGTGTGGCACATAGTAGTTTCTTAGTTAATATTAGCTCCCTAGGTGGTAGTGAGCTTCCCATTCCTGGAGGTGTTCAAACAGACTGAATGACCCTGCTTCCTGACTCTAAGGGCTACCGCCAATTCTTAGCTAGCCTTTTGATGTCTCTTTTACAAGTTTTTTGTAAATTGACAGATAAAATTGAATGTACTCACAGCACATGACTTGATGTTTTAAAGTACATATACATTGTGGAAAGGCTAAACCAACTAATTAGCATATGCATTACCTCACATCATTCCTTCCACAACTTTTGCACCTGGAGAGGATGCCCGTGATAGCCTGTCCATGTGTCCACTGAACTTTATTCCAGCCCAAAGGAAAGGAAAGAGGTAGATAGGGTGGTCTCAGCCAACATTTGCAGAGAAGGACTCAAGAACTCCTTCCCGACTCATCTCCCTGCTCAGAAAAGCCTTCAGAATTCCTCTTTCTGAGCACAAAGAACAGGATAGGGGCAGGGAGGGGGGCAGGAAAAGGTGGCTTAATAAAAAATCCCAATAAAGCTCTGCAGCCCCTGGCGGGCCAGGGGCAGGTCCTAGGCATAAGCCTTCCCTGGACCCGCCCACTGGGGGGGCCCAACTAATATTTCTGGAGCCTCAGCCTGCCCCTGGCTTCATTACTCATGCAGAAGGGCCGAGAGGTCCAACAGGGCTCCCCAATGCTGCCTGGCAATATTGCTGAGCTGCCCACACCAGCCCCATCCCAGCGCACATACTGCCCCCCCCCCCCACACCCTCTGCAGAGGAATGGGCTCAATTCAATCAGCCATTTGCCGGTGGGACTGTCTGGGTCAACTTATTATGGGCAGATGACAGCACCAGGGAGTCCGGCAACCCTGGCATGGAATTTGGAGCAAAGGCTTATTAAAGAACAGCAGAGAGGTGCGGAGGTGGGAGTTCTTTCCCCCCAGAGCAGCCAGACTCAAGGCTGGGAAGGCACCAGTAGGAAAGGATGGGAGAGTAGACAGGGGCAGACACCCAGGTAGAGCCCAGAGAGTGCTCCCTGCTGGTCAGAGCTCCTCCACTGGCAGTTCAGAGCTAGCCTCCCTCCTGCTGAGAGCTCTGGATGGGACAACCTCAGACCTGGTTCCCTCTGTCTACCCCTAAATAGAAAGCACAATGCTTTAAGGATTTGGGCTGAGAAAAGCTAAGTCCAGCCAGTTTGAAGACAGCCAGACAAAGGGCTGGTGCAGGACCGCCCGGAGTGCCTCAGTCCTCAGCTGCCTACAAAAGGCAGGAAAAAGGAGTGTGGACTTTGCAGTTGAGCTTAAAAAGCAAACCTGTGAAACAGAGACAGCCCCCCTGCTCCCCCTCCTCCAGCATTAGCAGGAGGAGCTGAAAACATTTGTTCGGAGAGAGGGGTGGGGGGGGGGAGAAAACCCTAAGTGCTTCTGCTTCCTTTTTTTTGCCAAATCATGCAGAAGATGCTGGCAGCTGCAAAGATTCAATTATGCACAATGCAAAAAATCATTTACAAAAATAATGGCACTCGAAAAAAATGGCCTCTCCAGAAATGGCGTGGAACAATAAATCCGTTAATTAGCTAATTAATATTCAATTGGGGTCAGTGGGCTTAATAGAACCTTTCTTGGAGACCCAAGAAATTCTAAACTGCCGCAAGGCGCCTGCCCACTGCCATTATCTCAGGCGAGCAGGCCCTTATCGGGCTGCCAGCTGTCCCAGAACAATGCGGGCCCTTATCAGCTGGGGCAGCAGCCCTGGCCGCTCACTCTGGCTGCCTCCGCCCAGAGGAGCACGCAGCCTCTTGGTAATTGATATATGGCGCAGCTTTGTCTGAGGCTGTTTGCTCTGCTGGTATTTAAGGCAGCGCGGGCCCCCTGATTGATCGTCATTGGCCAAGTTTCTGCCATCAGTGACAACCTGTCAATGAGGAATCAGCCAATGGCAGCAGCTAGCACTCTTCCTGCCCCAGCCATCTGGGCCAGGCCAGAGGCCCAGCATGCAGCAACATGGTGCCCTGGGTTTGGCCTCACTTTTGTTGCCCTCCCTAAAGCGGGAACCCAATTCCTGACAGACTTGGGCATTTGGGTGAGTGGCCAGCATTCTCTGCTCACTTTGCTCTCAGTTTGGTCTTTCAGGAAAACAAGAGGTTGGACCAGCCCCCTTGATCAGTGAACTTGCAGCATACATTGCCTGGGAGCTTGGTAGAAACACCTCAGGCCTCCTGAATCTGAACCTATGGGGTGGGGTTCAGTAGGCTACGTTTTATCCTGCTCTCTGGAAGACTCTTGTGCTTAAGTGTGAGAAGCAGTTGACAAGGTTCCTACCCCTGGCTATGTCTTAGGATTACCTGGGTGTGTTGTGGAGTGAAGGTTAAATATACACACACCCGGGCCCTGTGGTATAGGGTCACTTTCCCTCAGCCACTGAGTGTGTGTCCTGCTCACTGCTAGACAGAGGCACCCCAAGAGGAATCAGATGGCCAGCAAAGAGGCAGGGAATCAGGCTGCCATGGTCATGCCTGCAGGGGGGCCTGTCCAGTGTGGAATGAGGCTGCTCATGGCCAGCAGTGTTGACAAGCTCTGGCTGTGCAATGCTTGGCCTCCAGAAATCCAATGGGAGCCAGAAGGTATTTTCCACAGAAACAATGATCCCCATGGGAGAGTGGGTTCCCAGGCTGGTCCCCGATACTGTGAGACCCATAATAGAGTTGAGTTTCAGCACATCTCCTTCTCAGGAGAGGCCATAGGGTCAGGAAGGGAGGCAAAGGAAATAGAAAAAAGCAGTGGAGAAGTTGGAAGGGACTTACCTAGTCTCCCCAGGACTCAAAGCACAGGATCAGGCTTTGGCTACTTTCTGAGTGGGCAGTTTCTTCAGTGTCCTATATTTCTATGGTGATCCTTCTCCCTTCTCCCTGCTGGTTCATTCTCTATCATTGTACCCTTCCAGGCCTGCCCTCCTGGAGGGCTCAGGGTTCTCCCTGCCTTCCCCTAACCCAGACCCACAAGCCCAGAGCTGCGGGCACTAGGGAACCAGCTAGGTCATGTCTCTTCATGTGAATGAATCAGCCCAATCACTGAAGCAGAAGGGCAGAGGGATCTGGACTTGGAGGGCACCTAGGATGATGTGGATAGGGAGAGCCCACCCCAATTATACTCCACCTTCTCTCAGGAGCTGTGTGGGAGCTAGTCAAAGCAATAGGAAGGAGGCCACAAGGTAAATGGTCAACACTAAGCAGAACCTAGCTCAGTCTCGGCACCCCTGATCCCACACAGTGTGGGGAGGACTCTGCAGGTGGTAGAGCTTAGTGAGAGGAATTCAGCGACATGCTCCTCATAAAGCCAGGGCCAGGTGAAGGATGTCTGGTTATCAACAGGTGACAGGATCCAGCCATGGAGGATATAGGGGGATGATGGAACAAAGCTGGTCTGAGCAAAGGACAGCTCTAAGCTTTGGAAGATGGGGTCCTGGGCAGGTGATCCATTGGGGCCTTGAGCTCCAAAATAATTAGAATAAAGTCGTCAGTTCTGGAGTACACCAGATAGGACACTGAGTGAGACCAGAATGAGGGCCTGGAGCAGACTGAATTTCTTTCTCGCCTCCTGGGCACAGCCCAAAGGCAACGGGCCAATCTGATCAATTCCTTTGTCTCTACTGCACAGATTCAATGGGCTACTCCTCCTGGATCATTTCCTCTTTAGGAAGGGGTAGAGGGATCCTTCAGTGCTCCAGCTCTTGCATGAGAGGACCAACAAGCACTTCTAGAGCTGGCCCAGGCCTCAGGGAGGCTCAGCTGCATGCTCTAAGTGGGCTGTCAATCAGAGTGGGGAGGAGCAGAGCTGATGCTCATGGCCCCAACCAAATGATCCTTTCATCTGCGCCCTCCCTGGGGCCCTTGGTATATCACAAGGCTGTTGAAGAATATCAAAGGCAAGTATCCCTCAGCCATCACTCTGCTAGGTTCAATGACTGCCAGTCAGATGTGTTAAATTCTAATGATAAATATAGCCTTCTGTTAAGTAAGCAAACCATTGACTTGAGAACCCATGGGTTAGTCCAGGCCCTAACCTGCCAAGTGAGCAATTAGCTTTGAAGCTGCCCAGGCACCAAAAACATTCCCTTCCTTTTCCCACATATGCTGACACACGTGACTTCAGCCCTCATGGGGCTCCTTGATCCCTCCTGAGCAAACCTGTTCCTTCGGACAACTTGAGTTTGGCCTGTCTCATTGAATCTTGGAACAGGAGGCCAAAGTTGTTCTCATCTGGGCTAGAGTCTTAACCCCAGTCTCTTTGGTGAGTGGGTGTGTAATCCTAGGTTGTGGCACTGCCCTGTACAAGCTGGTGAAAGGGGGAGATGTCCCAGTCCTCTTTTCCCGGTTCTGTTTGTTTGAGGAGGCTTCCTCAGCCAGCTCTTGGTGGGAGTGATAGGTGTGGTTATGGAGAGAGAGACATTGGGAGACTCAGAGACAGACTTAGGAGAGAGGCAGAGAAAGACCTCTGCAGAGCTGGCTGGCTCGAGAGAGAGGGACAGCTCTGATTGCTGTTTGGATGATCTGGGCCTGTTCTTTGGCTGCCTTGGAGACAGAGGCCAGGATGGGAATGGTGGTGGGCTGAGACCCTGCAGGTTTTTCCTGACTCTAAATCCCTACCTGACCTTGAGTATCTGGTTTCCTGGGAGTCCAAAGTGGGTTTCTCCTTGAGCAGGGAGGGGCTGGGCTTTGCTACTTGTCCTCAAAACACCAGACTATTGGAGCCCTCAGACCAGTGTCCACCTCAGTTTTATAGATAAGGAGCCCACAGCTCTGGGTACAATGGCTGCCCAAATATACACTGTACACATTGGCTGAGGAGCTGGGCCAGGACAATGTAGGGACAGCCCTCCCTCCCTCTTTTACCTTTAGTTTTCTGCTTCTCTTCCCTATAGCCTGCCCCCTACCCCTGCCACACACCCTCCCCCCTCTTCGCCCAACTGTCTCCTTTGCGGGGGGCGTCCAGGCCCTACCACCAGGGGAAAGAAAGTTTCTAACCTGAAAACAAGTCACAGGAGCAGGAGGCCCTGAGTGCGCCTGCGGAGTTTGGAGCTCCTTCAACTTCACGACTAATTGCAGAGAGGCGGTGGGCGGGCTCTTGGCAAGCGATTAGCTGTCCCACTGCATGAATAATTTGCATAGAAAATGCTTTATTTTGGCAATCTATTAAAGGGCCCACAGTGCTGTGGCTTATCTCGGTCTCACAGCAAGGAGAAGGCTTGGCTATCTCGTTAAGTTCTGTTGATGCATAACAATTTGAAATGGGCACAAGCTAGTATGACATTTAAAGATGCCTTCACTTAATTATATTACACAAACATGGGGTTGTTTATCCTTGGGAATAAAGTCTTTTTGAAGTCAAAGTTGGCATGTGCATAAAGGAGGGCATTTTAACTGATTTTTCAAGAGGGGGCCTCCTCACTTCAAACTTGGGGGTTTGTGATTCCTTAGGGCCTTGTAATACAGAAGGTTCTGTGGCTGAGATGCAGTCTCTGAGATTGGTTCTTTAGTTCTTCTTCTTTGAGGGTGGCCTATAGTTTGGCCCTTAATATAGTATTGTGGGTAGAAAAGCTTATTAGAGCAAGGAAAAGAGACTTGCTGTGTGACCTTGGGCAGGCCCCTCCCCTTCTCTGAGCCTCCACTGCCTCTTGTGCAACATGTGGGGTGGGGCTTGCCTGCTCTAAGGCAATGACTGGCAACCCACAGTGTATTTTGGCTTTCTCTTTGCCACTCCTCACACTGACTCTGTTAATAAAAATATAGCCTCATTGATGAGTCAAAGGGAATTTGGGGACTCCATCTGATTTTTCTGAGGACTGGACACATGCTGGAGGAGGGAGATGAGGAAACTAGGAAGGGGCTTGCAGCTGGAGCAGGCATTTGTATGTTTCTTCTCTGCCAAGTCAGAAGGCCCCAGACACCGCAGAGCCAGCAACCTTGCCTCACTTCCTTTAAAACTGGGATTAGCTCATGACTGGAGGAAATGCAAGGAGGGTCCTAGGGGCATTGAGACAATCCATCAAGTCCTGAGAAGCCTGCCTTGCTCACAAGGTGCTCCTGGAAAAGCAGACCCAGTGCTAGCTAGCCCTTCTTGGGCATTAGAGCAGAGACCAGTGCTGCCGTGGGAGGAACTCTGGACACAGGACACAGGGGACTGTCTGCTGTCAGGGCAGAGCCTTTGATGTTTCCAGGGAACATGCTGCCTGAAAGGGTTATTCAACAGAAGACACTGCAACACTGTGTGTGTGTGTGTGTGTGTGTGTGTGTGTGTGTGTGTGTTTAATTAATCGATACATTATCTGCTATGAAGAACAGAGATAATTTCTATTCCATTATGATTTCCTATAGATAAAACTCTGCTGAAATAATTGAAAGAATATGAATTGGCATTAATAGCTAACTTTATATTTAAAGGATGTGAATAAGACCACTTCAGATGAGACCTAAAGAAATGTCAACTCCTAGATACAGGTGGCTCTTTGGTTGGTCTTTAACTGTTGTCAATCACTGACATGATCATCCCCAGTCTTGAATAAAATTAATCCACCGGGTATGTTAACCTTGAGTCAAAACCTTCCTGGAGGTACTATACAAAAATGTTCTGATCCAAATGTTAACAGTAGGCAAACTGTCAAGGTGAGAGAACTCACTATTGGTCATGTATCATCTAAATAAGAAGCAAAGGTACCACCCACTAAGCAGTTTGTTTAGGATAAACTATGCTAAGGACTCTGGAAGATTAAACCATGTGAAACTGGTATTTCCGTGGTTGAAAAATGGCTGGCAATTTCATATGGTTCAACCCAATATCACACCATACCCTTACCATTGTTATTTCTCTTCCCATGTTACAAAGTAGGAAAATGAAGCAGAGAGAAATTAAATAGTTTACCCAAATTACAGAGCAAGTGAGTGAAGATAGATGTCATCCTTTGGAGACCAAAATCTCTACCTCCATAGGATCCATCCCTGACACCTCACCTTTTATCATAATGTTTCCATTCACATTTCACCTGTTTCCATGAATATGGTTAAACAGAACCTGGTACCTGTTTATGCTCAATTAATGTTTATTAAATAAATGGATGAACAGCAAATTTATTACAGGGGTGCCTGAGGTTCTGGAACAGGTGGACCGGGTGATGCTAAGCCTTTGAATGCTTCACCTGTGGATTCTCACATTCTCTTCCTCCAATCTGACCCCTTACACCAGGTTCATCCCTAAAGTCACATATGTGTTTAGATGGGCTTGGAGGATTGTAGGGATGGGGAGGAGATGGATCCGAGGGTTATTTGGTTGTCAAGGAAGAACACTGGGATTCAGAGGAGCAGAGAAAGGAAGAAGAGAGTGGGCAGGACCATCATGCCATCAGCCGCTGTTGGAGGCTGGGAAATATTGGGTTCCTGGATCTAAATTTCCATACACACTCCCATCCAGTCCAGCTGAAAACAGGCTGTGAAATATCCACTAACATCAGAGAGTCCTCAACACATCCACCACTTCTTGAGTGCTCAGTCTTTTACCTTTGAACCTCAGGTCTGTTCTCTGGGCTCAGATCAAATCTGCCCTCTTGCAGTCACCTCCACCCACAGCTTCTTCTTTTCCTATCACATTGCCCTGTAACAGTGCCGAGGGTACTGAGGTTGGGCATACTCAGTGGCCAGCTGTGGCTAGAGGGAAAGGTATGGTGGTCATTCCAAAGGGCTCTCCATGATCCCATTCATGGTATGAATCATTGAGTTGGCCTGTAAATTATGTATTTGTCAATATTTTGTCAAACATAACTAAGCAGTTGAAAACTATAAAATGGTACGTAGATGCATGGTGGTTATGGCTGCTCAACTGAATAAATTCCAATAACAAGAAGTGGGTGTAGTTAGCATAATTGTTGCTTTTATTCTTGCACTAAGTAGTGTTTCCAAAAGGGAGTGATAGGTTAGCAGAGGCTGATATTCTACATCCGCCTCCTTCAGGTAACCAGCCATACCGCACCTGGTAATGGTAATAGCCATGCAGTGACACGAGTTCATAGGAGGCACTTTATGAATTTGGAGACTTCAGATTCCAGGCTCTCCTTGAGGCTCAGAGAAATAGGTGGATATATACACATGGAGAAGCAGCTGATGAAGAGCTGCACCTTCCTTGGGCCTAAAATCTCCAGCTCTGGGTCACTAGGGACCTTCTGAAGTCGGAAATTAAGTTCTATCTAATGACTTAGCATCTACATATCACCCTTACTGAGCCCTGTGGGGCCACAGAGAAGAATCACCTACATGCTCTGCCCCCTAAAAGTTTGCATACTTTGCCTTGTTAAGGCCTTATCTTATCTGGAATGTCACGCTCGATATCTTAACTATTATAGTTCTATCCCCATGCAACATGTTTTATGATCTGCAAAACTCTTTCATTAGCTCATTCAATCCTGTGATAACTATATGAGAGTGAGGATAATTATTGCTGTAGTTTGGAACTTAAATGTCCCCCAAAGGTCCACGTGTTAAAAGGTTTGATTCCCAGGTTAGTGCTATTGAGAGGTGCTGTGGACATACTGAAGGAGGGGCTTTGTGTGTATGTGTGTGTGGGGGGTGTCCTTAGATCACTGAGGATGCAAGGATGCATCAGTAATTGTGGGAATTGTGGTACCATGGCCCCTTCTTCCCTTTCTCTCTTGCTTCTTGGCTCATGACAGGTGGTTTTATTTGGCTACATTCCCCACACCATTGTCATCCAGTATCCATACCCAGGCCCAAAGCAATTAGGGCCATTCGATCATGGACTGGAACCCTAAAACTGCAAGTAAATAAACCTTTTCTAAGTTAATTGTCTTGAGTATTTCATTATGATAGAAGTCTGGCTAATATTATTCCAGGGGAAACTGAACTCCAAGGTGAACTTCCCAAGCTCACACAATAAGTTGGTGATGATGAAGAGACCAAGGCATCAGTATTTAATTCCTACTCCAGAATTCCTCCTGTGAAAGTACACCATTTCCTGGGACAGGGTGGAGGGGAAGCAAGAGAACTGGCTCTGCCATGATTGATCTGGTGTGGTAACAAAGGGGTAGAGCTTATCTGGCCTTTAGGATCTGCTGAGCATATTGTTTTCATAAAGCCAAGGGCCAAAACAGCCTCATTTGGATGGATAGAAGCAACAAATGGATAAATTATCTTCCAGACTATTTCAGAGTGTTCTGAGTCATCTATTGTTCATTTAACAAATATTGAGTGAGGTCCTCCTGTGTGCCAGAAGCTGCTCTGCAGGACATCTTAGATGTGGAAAAAGACATCCTGTTGCAATCCCCTGGCCCCACCCTGCTCCTTCCTCCTACCAAGTCTGGCTGTCACAACTCCAAAAGGAAAGGCAGAACCAGAACCTTGGTACCACGGACAGCTCAGGGCAGATGTCAAACTGTGGGATGGGCCAGGAAGGAAGACAGAAGAACCCACCCACCTCCTCTCTTCTCAGGATCATTCTCATTTATTCTTGGAGAATCCAAGAGAAACCTGATTTCACTCTATGCATAAAGGAAGTTGGTGGCCTCCATCTCCTGCACATCTAAATCACTCTACAGCCCTATGCTTTGGCATGTAGCATTCAAAAGTCAAACAAGATTATCTGGCTATTCCAAGGCTGCTTAAAGAAATCACCCAACTCTACCGTTCCTTGTTCCTTCCTCGTCTTACTTTCCCATGATAATATCTCCTGTGATTCATGTCCCACAACCCAATCACTGATCCTTCCACTATTCTTTTGGACTTTGAGTTGTTCCTGAGTGCACAAACTTTGGCTTTTCCGTAAATGAGGTCTGATGTATCTTGCCCTTGTCTTTCCTTGGATAAGAGCACCAAGAATAGGTCCACAAAGAATGTGGATCTTCATGTCAGCCGTGTAGCTATGTCTCCCTCCAGGCTAAACCTAACCAGACAATGGATGTGGGTGTAACTTTGAAGTGGTTCACCTGGGGGAGGAAGGAAAAGCTGTAGTTTGAGGAGTATTTAGAGTCAGAGCCAGCAGTCAGGCGAGGGCGTGATTTGTTATTGATAGAGAAGGACATCAAAGAAGTTTCTATATGAAGGTTTCTATTTCTTAGGATTTTTAAAAGAATAATGAGTGAAGTGGCAGGTAGTGCAGCAGGAGGTTAGAGGAGAGGAAATACATTCTGAAATAGTTTCTGTGGAAAGCAGGAAACCTCTGTTTCACAGGGGGCCAACGGAGAGATGAGTGGGCAGTGTTGCGCGCCTGGCAGAAAGGGTGCCATCGTTTTTAGGATTCTGATTCTTGGGTTTGGGCAATTTTCCCTAGTGGCACTTAGCGCCCCATGTGCAGGGATGGAGAAGATGAATGCTTGGCTTGAACTAGGATTAGGAGTTTACTAACAACAGCGGTGGGGAAACAGGTCAGTGGAATCGGATGTGTTGGCAACACTATGGCAAGTGTAGTGTATCAGGGGAAGGATAGAGAGGAACTAATGTCAGGAGAAGACTGAAAGACTGTAAGAAAAAAGAAGACTTGAGGAGCTGCCAGGCACAATTAGGACAAGAACAGTAGAAGCAGGGGCGAGGAGTGAATATCCAAAAATATGAGGCTATGATCGCAGAAAAAAAAAAACACTAGAAAATGAGGCTTTATGGGTAAAGTAGTTTGGGTAAGGACAAGGTCAAGGCTGTGCCTACTGGCAGGGGCTATAATAAAGGTTATGTGCTAATCAGTAGATGATGGAATCATATGCACATGGAAGAAGGAGGCTGATAACTTGCCTCTTGTTCCTCCCCCCCCCATACTGGCAAAGAGAAAGAGAAAGAGAAAGAGAGACAGACAGACAGACAGACAGACAGACTAGAGTCTGAACTCAGGGGCATTCTACCTCTGAGCTATACCCCCGGACCTATTTTAATTTTTATTTTGAAATAGGGTCTCACTAAGTTGTGGAGGACCTCACTAAGTTGCTGAGGCTGGCCTCAAACCTGTGATCTTCCTATTTCAACTTCCCAAGCACTGTGATTAAAGGTGTGCGTCACCATGCCTGGCCAGGAGTGCATTTTAGAGGACATAAATTTGGCAACTATGAGGATTCGTGTTATATAAATTGTGAGAGCAAAGATGGGGCACTTAGTGAAAAAGAAGCCCCATGTTAGCCGGGCGTGGTGGCGCACGCTTGTAATCCCAGCATTCGGGAGGCTGAGACCGGAGGAACCGGGTTCGTGGCCAGCCTCAGCTACCTAGTGAGGCACTCCGCAACTTAGTGAGACCTGGTTTCAAAATAAAGAATAAAAAATAGGACTGGGGGTATAGCTCAGAGGTAGAATGCCCCTGGGTTCAACCCCCAGTACCCCCCCAAAAAAAAGAAGCCCCATGTTTTCTTTCCCCCACTCCTCACCCAGGAGGCCCCATCTAAGAAAATCAAATCTGTATACAAACTAGGAATAGCCCCATGTTGCTGCTCTCAAGAGGTTCTTTGGGCTATGACTAGGTCCCCTCTGTGGTCACCTCTTCCTGCTTGCAATGGGACATCATGGCCAAGCTGGTGGTGTGATAGATTGCAAAATGACTGCAAGTTATTCTTCCTTTATGTTCCCTTTTGTGATATAATTTGGAACATATCCCATCAAGAGTCTTTTTCCCATCCCTTGAATCTGGGGTGGTTTTTGTGACTTGGGCAAAAGAAGATGGCAAAGAGAAATTATACAAATTCTGAGCTTGGACCCAGAGAGGCCTTTCATGCTTCTACTTGTTTTCTTTGAACCCTGAGCTGCCATGTGCACAGGTCCAGGCTAGCCTGCTGATTAGTTAAAGACATGTCACCCAGATGCCTCTGCACCCCCAACTGACATCCAGCTAACTTCCAGAAGGGGAACCACGAGCCACTGATGATGCCATCCTGCCTGGACCATGCTGACCCAGTGGGGTCTCCATGAAGAAGCTTAGCCTAGATCAACCCAACCAGACTCAACTCAGCAAGACCATGTCAGCCCATGGATTCATAAGAGATAATACATGGTTATTATTTTAAGTCACAAATTTGGGGACAGGTGGTTTGTTACACACAGCAAAAGCTGGCAGATAAAGGATGGAATGGAAAGAAGATAAAAGATGCATTGTCCTAATTAATAAAAAGATTATGTGCTAATCAGTAGATGACACAGCACAGGGTCACTTCTGCAAAAGTCATTACCCCCCCCCTACATCCCTCTACCAGGGTTTGAACTCAGGGGCATTTCTACCTTCAAGCTACACCCCCAGCCCTTTTTGGTTTTTATTTTGAAACAGGGTCTCACTAAGCTGCAGAGGGCCTCACTAAATTTCTGAAGATAGCTTCAAACTTGTGATCTTCCTGTCACAGCCTGCCAAGCACTGGGATTACAGGCATTCCTTTTATTCTTCCTCTGGGTTGATGCAGCCTCACACGAAATTGTATGACCTGCTAATGAGTGAAACTAGGACACAGCCTCCTCTTGTCATCTTAGTTGGACTCCCTTGTGTAGGCACAAGTTGGCCAACTATAAGCAGCCTTCTTGAATGCCATCAAGGAATCTGTCATTGTCCTCCCAGGGCAGCAAGTGTTGTATTATGTTATCCCCAAACACAGCTCATTGGACAGGAACTTGGTTCCTGATCAGGAGATGTCAAGCCATATTTTTACTTTTGAAAATCTGAGTTATAAAATGTGACAGAAATAGAAGGTAAAAAAAAGATGCATCTAGCAAGGTCAGAGAGTGGAATATGGGGTTGTGAGTCCTGAAGAGCCATGGAGGGTTATAGCAAGCTGAAATTGAGAAGCCATGAGTCAAAAGAAACTGGAATCCAGGAATGATGGCTCACACCTGTAATCCTACTACTTGGGAGGCTGAGACAGGAGGATTGAAAAGGTCCCAGGCAGTCAAGAGGGTCTATTAGGAAAACAAAGTGAAGTACAGAGTGCATCCATCCATCCATCCATCCATCCATTATTTTTTATCACTTCTTATATGCTAAGCTTTGTATTTAACAAGCCTTAAACAAATAATATAATCTTTCACATTCTCCATGGGTCAACCCAGCCCAAGTCCAGAGCCTGAAGCCCAGAGCCCAGCTCAGAACCAATAGCAGAGCCAGAACCCAGATGCTACAGGATGTCAGTGTCCTCAGAGGTCCCCAGAAGATTTCCAGTGTGGGACACCTGCCATGGTCAGCCTTCCGCTTCCCACACTAGCAGTGCAAGTGGAAGGCCATCCTTTTCCCTCAGTGGTGGTCACAGAATCTTGGTCTCAGCAGGCCTGAGACCTGCTCTGGCATAAGAGGCCTGGGCCCAGCCAAGCCTGAACCCAGTCTCCTACTGTGTGCTACTCTTTTCTCTTCCTTCATTGGAGAGTCTTTATCAGTCACTGTCCACCAAGAACAGAGCAGCTTCCATCTTCTGGAGAATCATCCAGCTCTCTCAACCTTGCAAGATCGCTACTACTAAAATTCTCATTTCACAGAACTGGGGCTCATAGAAGAAACCAGTTGCCCCTACCACATAGATGATAACTGGTAGAGTGAAAACAAACAGCTGTGTCTGACTCCACAGCACTTGCTCATTCCATGATGCTGCAGAAAAAGAAGGGGCATCTGGAGGTTCCATGGGAGCAGGGCCTGGTGACCATGCTGAGGACAAACGCATGCTAGAGCACCTTTCCTCAGCCCAGGCTAGCCATGGAGTCTGGAGATCCATATGCTATTTCCCTCTGTGTTGAACTGTGCTGAGGATTCAGTACAAACTAGCATCGTGAATCCCAGACTGAAAGGTGGCCAGCTTGCACCTGTAGGAGCTCATGGTGCAGACTAGGAAGCCAGCGCAGGGCTTTGGGAGGTGGGGTGGATAAAAGCTTCTGCTCTGGACCCTGTTCTTCATGAACAGGGTCACCGTGATAGACAGAGTTACACCTTAGAAGCAGACTATCTCTGTGATGCTGAGCTATGGGGGCTGCAGGGAATAGACCCAGGGCCCATGCAATTTACCTTCGCTGTAGAACCCAGGACACAGAATGGGATGGACTGGGGAGAGCTACTCAGAAGCAGCTTTATCCTGGGAGTTAGAGGCAGTATTGCGACCACAGAGCTGGCCATACAGGTGAGCTTTCCTGGTGTGGGGGTGCCCTGAGGGCTTGCAGCCAATCCTGACCTCCCATGTAGGTTCACATGGAGCAGAGCAGGGTGGACTGGGCCCCCTGGAAAGAGAAAAGGGATTTGTCATCATCAGTTCTAACATCCCTGGACAAGCCTCCCCCTAGCAGCTTAGGAGGGCAGGTTAAATGACCCCTTATCTGATCGTCCAGCTCGTTGACAGGAAGGACAGAGGTTCCCTTCCTGCTCTCTAGCCTGCAAAATCTTCCACTGGTGATCCTAGGAACTTTCACCTTGGTTCCCATACGCACACTGCCATCTGCTGGGACTTAGCGAAGAGTAACTCAGAGACTGCACTGAGGCTGGGCCCAAACCAGAAGCCATGCCCCTTGGAAAGCCTTTCTCTCCTACCCTCTGCCTGCCTGCTGCTTCCTCTGGCCTCCCATGTCCTCTCTGACATCTCCCCAATGTTACAATCCCTCTCTACCTTGGCTTCCTCTCCTCTTCCGTGCCTTAGGTTCTTACCCCCGAGGATGGATTCAGTCCCAAGCACAAAGGTGGAGGCACAGAGCAGAGCAGGGGTTCAGTGCAGGGCTGCTGAGAGCATGAGATGATGCCTGTACCCTGTCATGCATGGACCAGGGGGGAGGGGGCTACAAGCCCCAAACTATTGGAGGTCTGGAGGGGAGGCCACAGGGATGTGCTGTTTCCAGTCTGCCCAAAGGCTGCAGGCCCAGAGAACCAGGCCCACCCCTGAAGGATGGGGCTTGGGAGGTTTACATTTGCTTTGAACAAGTCAGGGGAGTCAGAAACACCTATCACAGTACCAAAGGGGGAAGAGCTTTTCTGAGATCTCCTATCAGAAAACTCCCTCTTTATGGATAAGAAAAACCAAGGCTCAGAAATCGGGTACATCACACTGACCCTCCTGATAAGGGGGATGGACGATGGTGAAAGCACATTCCTGAAGGACTTGGAGGACATCTAGTTTGACCCCTTCACTTACTGATGAGTAAACTGAGCCCCGAGGCTCAACAGGAGGGAGGGAGGCTGATCTGCCTGAGCCTGCAACACTAGTGAGTATCCGTGCTGAACTTTCTCTGTGTACCACACTGCCCCAGGGAGAAGAGGTCAGCTCCTAATGTAGGATCTGAGTTCAGGGAGCTGCAGGGATGGGGAGTAGTGTGTGGACAGGAGGGCTGCCGGGCTGCTGGAAAGGGGGAACACTGAGGCAGCAGCTACTGGGTGCCCCATCCTGCTAGGATGCTTCCACTGTTTCCCTCACTGCTCAGAGCAGGGCCGAGGTAGGAGGCATATTTATTTCTGTGCTTTTATTTACTCATCTTTTATTCATTCACATCCTGTCAGTGTATATTGTTTACATTATAAATCATATGTATTCCCACACTCCCTCTTAAGGAAAAAGCCTAAGAATGCAGATTGTTCTGAAGCTATGAAAACAGTTGTGGCAGCAGCAGTACAAGTCTCCATCTTCCCTTGGGCCTCCCAGTGGTTTGCAGAGAGCCTTTAATGTGCCAAGCTGAGGACTGAGACTACCCAGCCCCTCCAGCAAGTGCCTCTGACCTTCAATAGAGGGAGCAGGAGAAGGAGGAAGAACAATAGTGGGCAGGGCTTTGCTGGAGGATGGTGTCTCTCCCACACCATCTTTTGGAAGGGACCAGGTAGAGCTGGATTCAGGCACCAGCTTCCTGAAACCACCTGAGCTGAATCCAAGCTAGTATATAGGAAAGCCTGAAGCAAGGAGCCAGAGAGATGGACTGATATCAAGACTATCAGAGAAGCAGATTTTTGAAGGAGAGAAAGAGCCAAGAATTGATAACCTGCTGGGGCATGGCATTTAAACAGAAGCAAGTCAGGAACAAATGCAGCAGGTTTTGGAAGGGCCTGGCAGGCAGTCACAGTTTACATTTATAGATCAACTTAAGTGGGGTCAGAAGGCTTCGAGTTCTGACCAGACTGAGATTTCAAGAACTCAGATGAATAGATGTATCCTGCAGCTGTGAGAATGAATAAAGGGGAACTATATTTGTATCCCAAAGGAGGGGGAAAAGCCCCAAATGTTATTTTAATTGCTTACCAATACCTTTGGGTATGTCTGTCTAAAGCTATACTCAGAGGAAGAGTCATAGCCCCAAACACATAGTTAGAAAAGTAACCAATAGCTGGCACCACAGGTGGATTTGAAAATCACAATGGCTTAGCACAATAATGGTTAATTCTTGTTCACCATCCATGCTTGTTTCAAACAGTCATTTGGAATGCAGGCTAATGGAAGATCATCTCCACCTGATAGCTGTACCATCTGGAATGCATGGCCAGTAAGACTATGGCAAAATGGGAAGGAAGAGGAAGGAGGAAACATACTAGCTCCTAACAGCCCCTGTACAAACAAAACATACATTGCTTCTGCTCCCAGTACAGTGACTAGAACCAGTTGCACCATCTTCGAGGGATGCTGTGATACACAGATGAGCAGTGCATATGTGTCCAGTGAGCCCTGTCTCAGCTGCACAGCAAACATTAGACAAGAAGCAATTAAAATAACCGACTTACAGGAAACTCAAAAAAATAACAACACATTTTGAGTTCATCTTGCAAATCTCAAGATAATCTTCAATTAACCTGTTTCAGAATCTTCAAAGAGAATAGTAAAAAAAATTTTTTCCTCAATAGAACATGGCTAAAATTATCTAACTGCCTGCATTCCTTATCATAAATATGGTGCCACAAATGAGGAGCACCAGATTAACCTTTCATGAACACGTTTATAAGAAATCCTAATATGTTCATAGAAATGGAGGAATAATCTTTATTCTCAACTCTATTTTTAAAAAGTGAGTTAACCTGACAGTACTAGCTAAGACATCAGGCATTGCCAGTATATTCAAAGTTAAAATATCCTGCATTTGAGGATATGTTTTATTCTTAAAATATTTAAAAATATGTTTGGCCTGTAATCCTAGTACTTGGGAGCCTGGTACAAGAAGATCACACATTTAAGAATAACCTCAGCAACTTAGCAAGACCCTGTTTCAAAAATAAAATAGAGCTGGGGATGTACATTGGAGGTAAAATGGCCCTGGGCTCAATGCCCAGTATCCCTCAAATATATTTGAAAATAAAATTAAGGATAAATATTGAGGGAAGCCCTACAGTACCTAAGTTTCTACAAAACATCATTTGTAAACCACCCAGCCACATATAGCTCTAAGCCACACTGAAACTGTAGGTGATCAATCATACAATGCAAACCTCTTCTTATGTCATTTACCCAATTGTGGTTTTCAGTTGCTATGTGATATACATATAAACTTATTTCCAGTCAGTTTGGAGCTTTTAAGGCACTTTATCTGTAGAATCTAAACATTATCATCTTTACTCCTGCACATAACAAATATTTATTGCAGCCTACTATGTAATAAGCACTGGGGATGCAGACATGAGCAAAAGAGACAAAAACTCCCTGCCCTAGGAAGCTTGTACTCCAGAGAGGAAAACCTGGCAACCAACCAGGGTAATAAGCTTTAGAAGTTGGTAATAATCAGGGGTGGTCGTACATTCCTGTAATCCTAGCCCTTGGAAGGCTGAGACAGGAGGATCATGGATTCAAGGCCAGCTTCAGCAACTTAGCTAGACCCTCAGCAACTTAGTTTCAAAAATAAAAAAGTAAATGCTGAGTATGGTGGTGCATGCCTGTAATCCTAGTACTTGGGAGGCTGAGACAGGATGATCCCAGGTTCAAGGAAAGCCTTAGCAACTTAATGAGACCCTGTTTCAAAAAAAGTGTGGGGGACTTGGAGTATAGCTCAGATATAAACAACAACAAAAACAACAAAAAAGCACAAGATGCTAAGGTGCTAAGAGCAGTGGAGGAAGATCCAGCAGGACAGGAGGGAATGCCTCACTGAGAAAGGTGATGTTTAAGCAAAAACTTGAGGAAGATGAGGGACTGAGCCATGTAGATATTTGAGGTTAGAGCATTCCAGGCAGAGGGCACAAGTGCAGAGGTTCAGGGTGAGTCCTCCCCAGGAAGGTTTTGAGTGAGTGTAAGAAAGCCAATGTGCCTGGAGCTAGAAGCAAAGAGACTGTAAAAGGAGAGGAGCTTAGGTTGGGGAGGATGTTTATGAACTTCAGCTGTTTGGGGACATCTCAGCACACCAAAGCAGGATCTAATCCTTCTCCCTGGCCCTTTTCATTCAAGGATCACTGCCTTTCAGTATATTGTGGACAAACAGCCTGTGCCTCAAGTGCATTCTAGACTTGGACACACTGAAACCTGCTCCTCTGTGTGTGTTCTCCTTGTAGGTTTCTAGTCACCTTGGCAGTCAGGATTAGCATTATCTACTGGTTCAGTGTTGCTACCACCGCCCTAGCCTTATAAGACCAGGAGGAGGGAACAGTCCCCTGGTGTATTCCTACGACAATTGACACAGCCCATGGTATTTCATATGCTTTGCTAAAGGCTTGAAGAAACCATAAGAGAAAATCTGTATGGGATGAAAACCTGGATATCACCTTGTGGAAACTGTAGCCCACCAGTCAACTCCACAAAGAGAGCTCCTTCCCGGCTACTAGGCCCCACTCCACAAATCACAAGTCTTCAATGCTGTTCTCTATTCTCAGTCCCCAGGCTGTCAAATCCAGTGTCTAGGCCACCAGAGAAGAAATCCCAAATTTTACAACATAACAACCTTTCATTGAAGGAAAACACTGATTTATTCTGCAAAGCCCCTTTATCCTCATGGTCTTAATCCCTGCTCAGCCCAGGCCTCTGGGCCTTGCCTGTGCATAACCAGAAGATTCATGGAAACACTTCCCCTCTGATAAGTTCCCCACCATCCCTAGAATACAGAAGCATCTGCTGGAAACTTTTCTAAAAATGATCACATTTTACTCCTAGGACATATAATACAATTAAAAACTATAATGTGCTATGGAAAACATAAACCAGGGGCCACATTACTCCTTCAGTTGGCACTCTGCTTCCTAGACTGGGAGTTGTTGACCAAAGAGCTGGTGTGCTGGTAGGCACAGTGGGCCCTGGATGTTTTAATTTCTTTGAAGATCAGAAGGAAAAACAAAATTTTAAGTCAAGGAGTATGTCTTAATATGTAATGTTAACATATTTGTCTTTACATCAATGCAGGCATAATTTTAGCCAGCACATTCCTATGATCCTAGTATTTGGGAAGTTGGGACAGGAGGACTGCAGGTTCAAGGATAGCTTCAGCAATGTAACAAGACTCTCAGCAACCTAGTAAGACCCTGTTTCAAAACAAAATAAAATAAAATAAAAAGGGTGTAGCTTAGAGGTAGAATACCCCTGGATTCAATCCAGTGTGTGTGTGTGTGTGTGTGTGTGTGTGTGTGTGTTGTGCGTGTGTGTGTGTGTGTGTGTGTGAGAGTGTGTTTGTGATTGCTTAAGAACAAGGGCAGCCCTAATGGAGGCCATGGAGGCCATGAAGCCATCCAGAACTTTCCATGCCTTGGACCCAAATGGGTTATTCACATTGAGTACTTTGTTTCTCAGATCTTCATGACAAAATTGCAATAAAATGTTGACCCTTAAACAAAATAGAGTAATATTTAATTGTCCATTGTTAGTGATGAATGAGACAATTGTAGCCAGGCATGGTGGTACATGCCTATAATTCCAGTACTTGAGAGGCCGAAATGAGAGGATCGCCAAGTTTGAGACCAGCCTCATTAATTTAGCAACACCCTGTTCAAAAAAAAAAAATACACACACACACACACACACACACACACACACACACACACAAGTGAGAGGGTAAGTGGACATCAACCAAATCAAGTTATGAAAAAGGTAAAAGGAAAGAGTTAGGTAGAATTAAACTGATGTCTTTTGTGGCTGTTTTCTATGCCCTAGGTCCCTGTTACATAGTTCCTTCCAGAAGCAAGTCAGTCATTAAATAATGGCAATAATAATAATATTCATTTAATCATAGCAGTAATGGTATTTAATTGACGTCAGGTTCTATTCAAAATGCTTTGCATGCAAACTCACTTATTCGTTGCAATAGTCTTGATACTTTCAGGTACAAGAGATGAAAATCCAACTTAAAAAAAAAAAAGAGTATTGTCTCACATGGCTGGGAAGGGTTCAGAGCCACTTAGAGAAACAGGATGAGCCAGAGCAAGAAGAACGCTGGGGTGGAACTAGGGTTCAACAGCTTCTGGCTCACTCTTCATCCACCTCATTTCTGCTGTGTCTGCTGATCTCTCTCTCCTTCTTCAGACAGGCCTACTCCACCTGATAGAGAAAACAGTTGCCTGGAAACACCAATTTTGCATCTATGTTAGTTTGAGCTTTCCTCAAAGCAGATTCTGAGGGAAGAGTTCAGGCGCACTACTTTGTTTGTCAGGTGACTCCAAGAAGCATGATGAGGGGGCAGGAAAGTGAGCCGAGGGGTGTGTCAGTGAGCTGCAGCAGGAGCAGCTAGATCTCAATCCTACTGGATGCCTTGGAAAGAATGTGTGGAGCACCCCTCAGAGCTCTTATCCCAAAGGAGCAAGGAAGCTGAGGTATGTATCTGCCAAATCTCCTCCTTCGTTGTTTGAAGTTGTTCTGAGGGTGATAACCTAGCTTGCTTCTCAGGCCAGAGAATAGTCTTTTGCCAAGAGACCTAAGATCCCCACTGTGTATGGGAACTATATGTAGGTGACATCAAGGGATGTCCAATGAGATATGGATGGAACACGTGTAACATCCACTATGACTGCAACTCCATCCAGCATTCAACTTTCCAAAGCAGCATAGAGCTGCTTCTCCTCCAACCCCTGCCCCAACAAGCCCAGCAAAGGACCAGGAGCCAGCAGGCTTAGGTCACATGCTCCCCATGGACCAAGCATAGGTCTAGAGTAGCAGAAGGTTCTTCCTAGGAAGAGGGACAGCTTCACCTATTGGAATAGAGAAGATTCCCCTATTTCTTTCCTCATCTTTTTTTTTTTTTTGTGGGTGTGTGTGGTACGGAGGATTGAACCCAGAGGCTACCTTCAAGCTACACCCCCATCCCGATTTTATTTCTTATTTGGAAACAAGGTCTCACTAGGTTGATGAGAGTCTCATTACTTGCTGAGGTTGTCCTTGAATCTGTGATCTTCCTATCTCAGCCTCCCAAGTTCTAGGATTACAAGCGTGCACCACCATGCCCATCTTCCTATACCTTTTTAAGTAACTAGAACCCATATTCACCCCTTAAGGACTGAGTCTTAAGAAAAAGTATAGCCTTGCTTGGCCCATCAACAAACCTGCCTGGTTCTCTAGTTTTCACCAACTTGATCCCCCTACAGAAAGAAAATAGTCATTATCAAAAAGCCAGTTGTCATTATGCCTCTTTAGAAAAATTTCCATTAGAGATAAAGCAAATTTTAATTAGATTAAGTATCCAATTACTGTAATTACATTTTTTAAAAATTCACATCATGAAGATGACCCCTTTAAAAAGGGTTACAGGAATAATTAGTGTATTCATATTAACCAAAATGTATTGGATAATATTTATACCCAGAAGACAAAGTACATTACACACATTTCACCTTTGGGGAAAGCTTGCAAATGTTTTGGCAGTGGCATGAATATTTATAGGCGAGAGTGTGCTTTAGGAGGATTATGTGAGGAAGCATTTAAATGCTCACCAATTTTTACCCAGGGGTAAAGTATACAGAAAATGTAGTGCAGAGATTATGGATATGCAAAGTGTGACTTAAGCGGGGAATTTCTATCAGTTTGCTTAATTAATTGGCGCCAAATACTTTTCCTCCTTATTCAAGGCAGGAAGGCCCAAGGTATCCAACTGTGACTTCTCTCTGCTCTGCATCCTCCAGAGGCCAAAGCGAGCGAGGGGAATTTGTAGAGAAGCAGAAGGTCGGCTCACCTAGCCCCTTCATCACCAGGACGCTTCTCTCCTCAAACTCTGAACTTTTGCCCACCCAGCCCCATTTGGGAAGAGCTTTAGGATGAGGAATCCATGCCTTCTAGTGGCTTCCTCCCAAAAGGGTTTTTTTCTGAAACCATTTTTTCTTTTCTAATTCCAATTTTCTTCCTTAAGACCTTTTTTTTTTTTTTTAAACGGTACTGGGTATTGAACTCAGGGGCATTCTACCTCCGAACTACACCCCCAGCCCTATTTTTTATTCTTTTATTTTGAAACTGAGTCTCACTAAGTTGCAGAATGCCTCACTAGGTAGCTGAGGCTGGCCGCGAACCCGGATCCTCCGATCTCAGCCTCCCGAATGCTGGGATTACAAGCGTGGGCCACCACGCCCGGCTCCATTTTAAGACCCATTTTTAAGATGCAGTTACTGCTGCTGCTTCTGTCTCATGCATGATAGCCATCCAGGCTCCATCACATTGGCAGACTCGGTGGTAAGGAAGCAGCCCAGTTTCCATTTCACAGGAGAGAACACGTGGGCTCCAGAGTGAGGAATAACCCCAGAACCACACCACAGAACCTGCCTCCTGAGGAAGCTCTGCTGCCACGTATCCGCACCTGCATGCCTCTGCTCTGCCCATCTGTAAGCAGCACTGTGGTCCCCACCAAACTCAGAAACGTCCCCATCTCTGCTGCCACCAACACCCATTAAAACAGGCAGGCCGGCTTCACTGTTTCCTCTAATAGGTCACTTTCAAACCGATGTTGGACATGATTACATCTAACTAGGAAACAAGTATGTATCTGCATCCTAGTGGCAAGAGAGACCAGGAAATACAGCTTGTTGGATACTGCATAGAGAACATGAGATTCTCAATGTAGATAACAACAAGGAAGGGTACTCAAATGATTTTGGAAATCTGCAGTTATCAGGCATCCATCACATTCCCTTATCCCTGATCGAAATTCTACCCATCCTTCAAAGTCCAAGCCCAATATACCCTTTCCAGTGCATCCCATCCTGCCTCCTGCCCACATTCCTTCTCTATCTTTTTCACTCTGGACTTTGGAGTGACAGGCCTAATCCCTCCTCTTTTGTGTTCTGGGCACTTAGTTCCCATTTCTCTGTTAACTGCTCTAATTTTTGGCCTGTATTAAGGTCTGTGATGTTCCACAATGGGGCTGTCATCATTTCTTAGGAATTCTTCTTTAAAACTATCTTCAGAACCCAAGGTACATCCTTGGACTCTCCTCTGAGATGGAAAAGCCTTGGTCACAGAAGGATTTAAAATTTGGGAAGTTGCCAGGTCTCTGTAATAGGAGTCTCCAGAGAAACAGAACCGTGTCTGTGTGTGTGTGTACGTGTGTGTGTGTGTGTGTGTGTGTGTGTGTGTGTGTGTGTGTTAAAAGAGAAACTTTTAAGGAATTGGTTTACATGATTATTTGGGAGACTGGTTATCCAAACCCTGCAACAGGCCAAAGACCCAAGAAGAATGGATGATGTCATTCGAATCCATAGTTCAGTCAAGTGCAGAATTTTCTCTTGCTCAGGGGAGGTCAGACTTTTTGTTCTGTCCAGGCCTTCACCTGATTCTGATTGGATGAGGTCTACCCCATTATAAAAGGTAATATGCTTTACTAAAATTTCAGATTCAAATGTTAATCTTGTCCCAAAACACTGTCACAGAAACACTCAGAACAATGTATAACCACATATCTTGTCACCATAGCTCAGTCAAATTGACACATAAAATTAACCACCACAAAGCTAGGGAGAAAATGGGACATAAGAGGGACTCCAGATGAAGAGGAAGAATCCTTAGGTGAGCAAAGAATTTGACTTAACGGAAGGTGATGGGGGGAGGAGGGATACCCTAATGCACATGATGTACTTTCATGAACATATCAAAGTCAATCACTAAACTGAACTTGAGAAGGAGGGAGGAGGAGGGAGTGGGGTGGGAATTAGGGAAAGGTTAAATGAGAAATGTGTGCATGTGTGCCTTTACCAGCTTGTACCTAACAAAGATGTATGATTACAATGCATCAAGTAAAAATAAATAAATAAATAATTTTAAAAATTAACCACCACAGTCACTTAAGGGGCAAATTTGTTAGATAAGGCAGAGTCACCCATGGTGGGCAAAATCAGGGAATTTTTGAAATGAGACTCTTTGGGTGACTCTTCAAGAAAATTCAAACTGTTGA
>PVLC010015486.1:15444-37395 GCA_004027655.1 Graphiurus murinus | reverse complement strand
GGAGGAGGAGGAGAAGGAGAAGAAGAAGAGGAGAAAGAAGAAGAGGAGAAGAGAAGGAGGAGGAGGAGAGAGGAGAGAAAAGAAAAAGAAAAAGAAAAGGAAATGCTTCTCTGGTAGTCCACTGCCTTGAACTTCAACTGTAGCCACTAACTAGAGGAGAGAAGAGATTGAGGTATTTAGGGAAGGACAAGGTGCATGAATATTTGGTTTATCTTTTCTCAGTTTCCTCTTCCCAGATCTGCCTTGGAGGATTTCTGTTTGTAAGCCAGTGGAGGAGGAAGTTTAGGACTTGTTCATGTTGTTGTTGTATTACTGTTATTGTTATTGGTGCATTGTAATCATACATCTTGCTGAAGTTCAGGGTGATAGAGGCATACATGCAAAAGTACTGGATGAGCACTCCCCCAGTTTCCAACCCAGTCCCTCTCTCTCTTCATCTTCCTGTGCTCAAAACAGTGATTAACTGTGACTGATTATATGTATGTATAATCAATCAAAGTGTCCATTGCTGTGTTTCCCTCACCAAGTCTTCCTCACTTCCCCCCTCCCTTATCCCTCAGTGAGGTCCCCTTCTTCACACCACTAAGATTATCTTCCTTTGTCTGGAGTCCCTCTCATGTCCCAATTTCTCCTTAGCTTCTACATATGAGGAAGAACATTGACCTTTCACTTTTTTGTGACTGTTGTCTTTTGTTATATCTCAGATTATTTTCTAAGGAAAATATTTTAAACTTCTTTACATCTATTTAATCACCAACTTCATTTTCTTCTTTTTTATACTTTTATTGGAACACTATAATTATACAACATAGTGAGATTCAAAGGGCTACATTCATACATGCACACAGCACTGGATGTGTCAACTGTGTCTTTTTAAACCCGTGGGGAATATTTATCCCATAGACACAGCCATGGAGTTATACCTCAACACTGAAGATTTCATGCAGTTGAAATTAAACATAACCCTCACATCTTCTCAGATGTACTGAGTCTGTGTTTTTAAGAGTATTGCAAAATATATGCTAAATGAGATCAGTTACTTCATATAGGGAAAAGGAATAGCAGGTTAGGTATGCAATAGGGTTTTGAGAAAATTCATTCTCAGCTGGGCGTGGTGGCGCACGCCTGTAATCCCAGCATTTGGGAGGCTGAAACCGGAGGATCTGGGTTCGCAGCCAGCCTCAGCTACCTAGTGAGGCACTCCACAACTTAGTGAGACCCTGTTTCAAAATAAAGAATAAATAATAGGGCTGGGGGTATAGCTCAGAGGTAGAATGCCCCTGAGTTCAATCCCCAGTACCGCAAAAAAAAAAAAAAAAAAGAAAGAAAATTCATTCTCTAATTTATTCAACCACATATAGATTAACCCAAACAACAAATATTTATTGAGCTTCTAATATATACTATAAGTGGAAAGATTAATGAAAAACCATTGCTTTTTCAAAAAGTTTGTAATAGTTATAAGAAGTGTATAGTACATCAAAAGTATTTTGTCAATGTTGGCAGGAAAATGTGTAACAATTGTCTACATTGTGGTATTAAAAACTATAAAAAATATACTATATGACAATATAGTATATTGTCATAGGGAAATGGTTAATCCTAACCTGGCTAGACCAGGAAATGAGAGTGTTATCAGGTCCTTAGGACCTAGTTGAAGAAAGAGGTAAGGAAAGACCAGGAGCTAGGTTGACAAGTACCTTCCTTATTTGGTTCCTATGATCACCATCCAGATAATGTAGCTTGTGTTTTCAATTTAATGGGTTTACTCAAATCGAAGAAAAGAGATTTGTTCCTATTACCTATAAGTGAATACCTTGAATACCTGTATTTCAGTAATAAAGTTGTGTGTGTCACTGATAATGCCCCCTCTTGGAGTGGAGTTGGTTGACTTTCTAAGTTTCTCCAAATACCCCTCTCATCTTGTCACTGTCTAGGCCTCCAACTTAAGAGTTCTAGTCTTATTAGTGCAGTGATCTCAGGCAACCATGAGCTCAGGATGAGGTCAGGTGGCCATCTGTAGTCCCTGGAGAACAAGTACCATCACTAGAAGTTCATGCTTACCATCATCAGGGGAATTCTGTGCCCAAGCAAGGCCACCATGATGCTTTGTGGTGTCACAGACAGACTTGGGGCCAGGGAGAAGATATTATCCAGGAATAGAGGACCTGAGTCCACTACCCAGCCTTTTTCTGTCTCTTGGGTTTCTGAGTCACTTTCTGTATCACTCTGACCTGAGAACTGGGACATTTTTCAGGTAATAGTGAAAGACAACATATTCAACCAAAGAATGCTCTTTATTCCATGGACAGTGAAAAATAACACTTTAAGTGCTGGTGGTGATGGTGGTGCTGGTAGTTTTGTTAACAGAGGTTCTGTTTTAGAGTAGGAAGTGGAAATATCAGATTTATCAGATTTTCCTTTAGGGACAACATGGTGCCAGCATCCTTGTGGAGCTTTCAAAGGAGTGGGTCAGAGTTTTCATCAAAGATCCAGGAAAGAGATAACAATAGGTCAACCCAGGGAGGTATCCAGGGGAATAGAATGGGGCATGTCACAGCTATCAACACCAGGATTTTTTTTTTAATTTCTTTTGGTACTGGGGTTTGAACCAAGGGGCATTCTACCTCTGAGCTATACCCCTTGTCCTATTTTATTTTTATTTTGAAAAAGAGTATCATTAAATTGCTGAAGGTCTTACTAAGTTGCTGATATTGTACTCGAACCTGCAATGCTCCTGTCTCAGCCTCCTGAATATTGGGATTACAGGCATGTTCCACCTTACCTATCTGGGCAACAAGATTTGTCCAACAGGACTTGGTGGATATTGTCGGATGCAGGAAGCCATCAGCATGTGCTTCCAGACTGAGAGAATGAGGGATACCAATTTCATAAAACTTCATCTGACTTAGCAAATGCAGCCAGAGGAAGGCAGGTTGACATCCATGTTCTTTGTTCTGGGCAATCATCCCTTCTTTGAGGATGCCTTCAGTACCTTCCACCTGATACTAGAATTGTCTGTGTGTCTCCTCTGTCTCAGAGTGGACAGATCCCTATGGATTCAGGATAAACTTTTATAGTGAGAATGTTTTTATTCCATGCATCACAGAATAAAGAGCAGTCTGGATTTTGAATGAAGTACTCCAGATGTTTTCCTAAATCGCTACCTCTTTGTAATAATATACAAGGATGAACATATAGTAGTTTCACTTAATTTTATCAAGTGGGATTATTTTCCATATTGTAAAATATAGTTAAGATGACAGTTTCATTGTAGCATGTTTAGACTAACAAAGCAACCAAGCATGAGCTTAATGTTGACATTGTTCCATACAAAATCTATCCATATTAGGAACCCAACTTTATCCTTACTGACAAGACCATTTGCATTCTTTTTAAGTCATTGGGATCCTTAGTCTATCGTCTTTTAAATGACAGAAGCAGTTCTCTGTTCACTGCTCTTTTTGCTCTCTGCATAATTTTTAACTTTTTTACATTGTTTTTGCAGATCACTGTATGTTCTGAGCAAACAGAAAAAAATAAAATAACTCAGAAAGTGTTTCGCATTGCTGTGCATAATTTTAGAACACAGCATTAGTTCATCATCTTATTTTATGTGACGTTTTGACAAGTGTCTTAACATATTGGAGAAAAGAGATGCTTTTACATGATTAAATTAGACTAAGAAACACACATCCAAACCATGTCACAGTGTAGTTGAGTGTTCTCCCAGAGTCAGAGTCATTAGTGAGAGCTCCTCTCCTTACCGGGGCCTGCAGTCAGCCCTGGCTACTAATGCTCTTAAGGAACAACAGCCATGCATATATGACTATTGCTTTAAATCTCACTGCAATGGATGTCTGAAATGCACCAATACAATTTAAAAAAAGAAAAGAATAACAGTTGTAGAATAATCATGAAAGTACTTTGAGCTTGTAAAGTCTTTTTTTTTTTTTTTTTGCGGTACTGGGGATTGAACTCAGGGGCGTTCTACCTCCGAGCTACACCCCCAGCCCTATTTTTTATTCTTTATTTTGAAACCGAGTCTCACTAAGTTGCGGAGTGCCTCACTAGGTAGCTGAGGCTGGCCGTGAACCCGGATCCTCCGGTCTCAGCCTCCCGAATGCTGGGATTACAAGCATGCGCCACCACGCCCGGCTTGAGCTTGTAAAGTCTTAACTGGCCAAGTTAAACCATCTCTTCTTTTTCTGGCTTCTGCTATCAAAGTGAGAATGCTGAAGTTTATCTTACCAGACTCTTCTGTTACCAGGTATGCCATGAGGCACAGTGCTGACAAATGTATGCCAAAATCTGCTGCACTTTTTGAGATATTTTTTTTCTTTTGTGGAAAGGGCCTATGCATTGCCTTACAATATTATTCCTGCCAAAAAAGTGGACAGAGGCCTGCGATGGCCACGGTAGTTCATGGTCCTGAGTTGAGGAATGCCACTCCCAAGATAGAGAAGAGTCCAGAAAATGGATCCTGTGTTTTCAAACTCCTTGAACGGCCATACAGAAGTCCTGTACCACACACCCTCATGTTCATCATGCAAGAAACATAAAGTTCTGTATAGTAGACATTGTTATTTGGGTCCTGCAAGGGGCCACACTCTAGCAGATATAATAGTATATAAGCAAAAAGTCATCACTAGTGTTATAATCACTAGAAATACTTAGTTCTCCCTAATGTCTGGAGAAAACCACAATTAAACTCATACAGAAAAATGATATCTTTTCCTAAAGTGCTTTGTTGCAAGACATAGCTCTGCGTCCTTCAGTAATATTTAATGGCTTTCTTTCCTAGGTAAACTGAGGCACATTTTATATTATTCTAGAAATGAAATACAGCAGAGTACTCTCCGCAGGACATGTTCACGTCTTACCTCTGATCTGTCTTTTCAACTGTTCTTTATGTCTTTTTTTTAAAAAATCACCCGTTAAATCTTTAATCTTGTTAATTTATTTTTCCTGAGCACAGTTTCAAAATAAGTACCTTAGAATTAGCAAAATATAGAAATGTAGAGCTGGAAAGGTTTTCAGAGACATTTAACTCTCTTTTTACTTTGAAGGTGTAGAAACAAAGGCTCCTCCAGGTTAATGAGAGTCAGTGAGAGTGGTGACACTCGAGGACCTTGGACGCTTTTTTTCTTTTTGAACTTTTCCTTCTTTTTTAATAGACTTTGTAATCATAAGATGTTGCTAATTTAAACTAATGAATTATAAAGTGATTTATGTAACAGGGTAGCAAGAAAATATGAACACTTCTGGTTTATTCTGAAAACATAATTTTTAACATGCCCTCCGTGCTGTGGTGATTTTGGTTTGGGGCATGGTGGATTGACATTTGTCTTCTATCACCGGCTTCTTCTAGGGTGTATCCCTGGGCTACAGAGGCAAGAAAACACAAATGCATTTCCCAGATTCCTTTTCTTTTAGACTTCTGGATCCATTATAGTTTCACCCCTTGGATTGTTTCTTGGATAATATTGGGACGGTGAAAGTGACCTGGGGGTTGGGGCATCTGCCTGTGCAGGGAGATAGGAGGGTGTTGGACAGGAGCATCAGTAGGTCTCTGCACATTGAGAGGAGCATGTGTGCAGCAGGCCTGCTCTGCCTCTGAAGTCGCCAACTGCCAAAAGCCACAGTGATGAGACACTTTGTTTTTACCTCCATACTGTAGCATCGCCTAGGTGAAAAAGTTCAGAGACAAAGAACTAGTTACTAATCCATGCACCAATGTGTATGAGTCTCAAAAGCATTACATTAAATGACAAGAGACAGGCATAAGAGGCTGTCTAGGACATGATTCCATTTCTATAGCATTCACAGAAAGACAAAACTCTAGACAATAATTCTATCAATGGACACCCAGCAAGCAGGGTGTGGGGCTGGCAGTAAAGGGGGGGGGTCCCTATGGGGTGGTAGAAGCATTCTATATCTTGATTTTGTAGTGTTTAAATGTCTGTATATATTTGTCAAAATTTATTGAACTTTATATCTAAAAAGGGTGAATTTTACTATATGTAAACTTTCACTCAATAGTTTTCAAAACCTCCTGGAGATCTCCGATCTTTTGAAGGTTTCCCCATCCTTATCACCTGTCCTGCCCATATTTTACCAGCCTAATTCAGAGAACACACCAGTGGGAATAGCTCACTCTTTTGTTTTTAGTCTGGTCTAGCACAATACACATTTATTATTCCCAGTTTGCAATTCAGGCATCTGGGCACAGCTTAGCAGATTTCTCTGCTCCGGGTGTCACACAGCTGTCATCCAGGTGTTATTGGAGTTGGGTTTTCATTGAAAGTCAGCTGGAGAAGAATCTACTTGCTAGTTCACTTAGGTCATTTGCAGAATTCATTCAGACCTGCAGGACTGAGGCCTGGGATGCTTCCTGGTTCAGGACTGGAGGCTGCCCTTAGCTCCTAGAGGCAACCTGTGGTCCCTAAGAACCACTACCAGTTCCCTATGGGCTTCCCAAACAATACTGCTTCTTTCACTAGAGCAGGCCCAAGAGTCTGGAGAGCCAGTCTGTTGGGAGACAGTCGTATTATGCTAGGGGCATAGGGAGTGTAGTCATAGGCATGACCTCACGTCAATTCTCCACATCCTGTTGGTTAAAAGCAAGTCACAGGTCCCGGCCACACTGGAGAGTGGGGTAACGTAAAGCTATGAGCAGACGCTGTTGGAGGTAGAGCAGACACAGTCTAGAGGTAGACAAAGGAGAGTTTGCTGGTTTCTCTGGGAGAACAATTCAGAGCATCCTGGGAGCTGGTGGGAAACAGGGACAGGTGTGAGTAGGAGCTATCCAAGAGCAGGACCGGGAGGGTTCAAGTTTGAGACAGCATTACTGTACTTCTCAATAGAGATATTCACTTTCTGGAGGGTAAGCTCAAAAGTAGAAATTTCACATTCCTAGCCTTGCTCACTACTCAGATGTGTACCCTTTGTGTTTTCAGATGTATCATCCCTGATATTCTTGTATTTACACGCCTCTGTAGCCCTATGTTTTTACATAAATTGGATCTGACTATATATCCTACTCTGTGACTTGTTGAAGTATTTTTTCTCTAATGCCTTTTGCTTTTCCCATTCTATTACTTTAATCCTATCTCTTTCTAACAGCATTCAGATTTTTTGTTTGGCATAGAGGTCTGTTGCAACTTGATTTGCTCAGGCATGGAGCTTGGTGGAGGAGGTGATTTTGGTTGATGTCCTGCTCAGATGCACCCTGTTTTTCAGTAATCAGTAGTATCCTTTGTGTGACACATCTCTGGGCAGAGAAGCCAGTTGTCTTGGCAGAGAGTCAGGGTGCTATCTGCCCCTGGCACTTGAGTAGCTCTCTGGAGATGACTTATTCCCAATGCCAGCGCTGTGAGCACCCCTGACTCTGTTCTCTCTCTTCCCCCTCTGGTTGTGTCTTCAGACAGTTTCTGTAGTTTGTCAGGAAATTGTCTGTCATTTGTGTGATCATTAGTTGAGACACTCAGTGTTTTCTTAATTCTAACACAATCTGCCTTCTACTTGAGCTCCAGAGAGAAACACATTGGCTTTGTGTATCTTCGGCTCCGTTTCACAGGGTGTTCTGGTCAACATTCTCACCACTGTAATCCAAAACAACTGGCCACACGACTTAGAGGAAGGAAGATTTATTTTCTCACGGATTTTTGGAGATTCTGAGTTAGTCCACGTGAGATCAGGGCATGGTGGCAGGAAATGGAGAGAAAGAGAAAGAATGAACAAAACATTGCTCTAACCTCTTGGAGGGAGGCAGAAGGAAGAGAGAGGTGGGGGTGGGGAGAGAGGGAGCGCATGCAGGAACCTTATGTAATTCCCATGGCTACATTCCCATAGACCCTTCCTTATCAGCCAAGCCCTGCTTCCAACATTGCTATCCTATTTCCATGAGAGTCAGGGAGACATACCGAATCCCAAACACTAAATGGGATTTGCATCTGTATTGTAGATGTTTTCCATTTTTATTACATGTGATTATAGTATTTTCCTCCATGGCAGTGGGTTTCAGAAAAGGGCCAAGGAAGTGTCCTTCACATAGACGGCTTTTCTCCTAACTCTGAGCCACAACTAAACTGCAACAGCTGTATCATGATTGGTCTGGTAACACCTCCAAAGGACCAAGAGAAATGCATATTCATTTATAGGTGAACTGAAGAGCATTTGTCTTATTTCATTAAAGCCAATATAAATGGGCTCCTTTAGGACCAGCATGTTCAGTTCTAACCTTAAGTGCCTCCAACTAAAGTTGGCTCTCATCTGGGAACTGGAATGTGAGGCGCATCAATGATGTCCAGAGCTTTGGGCCAAGGTCCCACTACATCACTGCACTGACGTGCTTTCAACACTCCACCAGGTAGGAACTGAGAGATGCTCATATTTTCACCAAGTTCATGTTAAAGTTAACCATCTGCTGCTCTCTATCTTCTGTACCTTGATCTAAGTGAAAAATGGAACCTGTCACTTCAGCTCCGATTAGGTCAGCATCTATATTGGGAGAAGTCTTCCTAATTAGCCTTTGTGGAGTGAATGTCAGCCAAGGCCATGCATTGAAGGGTTCTGAAGTGGGAGGTGTCTTCACACCTTCGTGGGTGGTCCTCTGAGGTCAAGGCCAAACAAGATTGATGAGAAGAGCACTATTTGATCATTAATTTCAAAGGAGTTTCATTACTTCTAGTCTTCCAGTCATTGCTATTAAAGCAAGATTTTCAAAGTTCTGATGAAGTATCATTTCCTTTCTTCTTTCTTATCCACTTCATGAAAGATACAACAATTATAGGGTTGTGGGCTAATGATGCTTTGAGATGAGGATTCTGTATTAGTAGGCTACTGTATATGGACTTTTAAGATTCGACAAGAATCTCTCAGACAAGAGGTAATTATTTTAATTTTTCTTCCTCCAGGATAGTATTTCCTTGCTCCTTCTTAGTTTTTTTTCAGTTACTAATTGACTCTAATCAAAGACAGTTCTGATTAAATTATATTTTGGATCCTTATTCCAAATTCCAATTTTTAGTTAGGTATACATGATACCTGGATAAGTAATTCAAATCCAGTCTTCAAAATTAGCTCTTTCAGACCCAAAAGACTGAAAGTCATTTGTTCACTTATTGACTAAATAAGCCTGTAAAATTATCTCTTTGCTCCCAGAGGCCATAAAAGTTTGATTTTGGTCTAGAACCCTGAGACAATAGAAGCCAACCATACTTTGAGTATAGTGTTTACATAAACACTAGAATACGGGTTAAGAACTCATTTCAATTCTGCCTAATGTTGGTAGGAGATGGAACTCTGCAGTTACAAGTTAGGTTTGCCTGTGTGTCCCTATCTCTGTTTTTCATTTTGACTCTCTAAAACCTAGTTAAAGGCAAGGTGAAGTGTGTTTCTCTCAGTAAATGATGTGGCTCAGGGACTATACAGATGTCCTGATTGCAAAGACCTTGTTTTCCTGCTAGAACCACCAAAGAGACCAAACCTTTATGGTTAGTTGTCATCTCATCTCCAGATTTAAATATCTATCTGTAACTTAAAGATATAATTTGTTTGGACCATATTAAGATTTTTAAAGAATGATTGCCAACTGCAGGTTTTTCTTTAGTAACTGTTCTGTTACTAAAGTAACACAGTGCACAGGACATATGTATTGGAAAAAAAGAATTTATGAAATCAACTTACAGTCCAAAGTAGTGTAGTTCTAAGTTACAGACTGCATGTGGAGAGCCAGAGGAACCAGCAGCTGCCCGAGCTGTCCAAGAGTTGGAGTATCAGAATCAGAGCGACCACTAATTCTGTCCCGGTCCAAGATGGAAAGTCAGGAAAACTCTATGGAGAAATTATGGGAACAGTCCAATTTGAAGAGCTTAAGTCTGATATCCCAGGAGAGAGATGTGCTTTCTTTACGAAGAACCACACAGGCATTCACGCAGCTTTCTCTTTCTTTTGATCCAATTCCTACACCTATCACAACCACACTGCTTACATTCAGGGTAGGATTTCCCCTTCAATTTGCCATTACATAAACCAGGCATCTTATCAACACACCCACAATCACATAACCTTAGGTGTCTGATGATCTAGTCAAGTTGACAGTCCAGACTAACCAGCACAGTAAGTTTGGGAGATCAAAACTATTCATGGGAAGGGTTGGCTGGAGCTGAACAGCTCTCACCTCCTTTGGATGAAGTGTGGGGGCTCTAGTCACCTCCAGCCCGAGCCAGTCCACTGCATTCTTGTGCTATTTCCTTGTCCTGTAGCAGTCTGCCTTTATGAACTCTGAATGCTTCACCCTAGATTTCCATGTGCTAGGTTTCTTCTCTTTTTCTTCTAATATACTTTTATTGGTGCATTGCATTTATGCATCATAATAAGGTTCAGAGTGACAGAAACCTACATGCACCCAGCACTTGGCATATTCCTCTCCAGATCCCAACCCACTCTGTCCCCATCCCTGTACATATTCTTGATTGGAATTGATTAATTCATACATGTACATAGAATTATTTGAATTGTTTCCTTCATCAAGTCTCCTTTTTCCCTTCCCAAATTCCCTTCTTCTATTCTACTGGTATCTTTCCTCATTTATCTGAAGGCCATTTTGTTTCTTATTTTCTCTCTAGCTTCCACATTTGAGAGAAAACATATGACCATTCACTTTCTGAGACTAGCTAATCTCACTTAGAATAATATTCTCTAGTTCCATTCATTTTCCTGCAAATGACATAATTTTGTTCTTTATGGCTGAGTAAAATCCCACTGTGTGTATATGCCAAGGTTTCATTATCCATTCATCTGTTGACAGACACCAAGGCTGGGTCCATCATTTGGCTATTGTGAATTGTGCTGCTATAAACATGCACATGCATGTATCACTATGATATTCCTACTTCAGTTCCTTTGGAAAGATGCCCATGAGTGGTATAGCTGGTTCATATGATGGTTCCATTCCCAGACTTCTGAGAAACTACCAGACTACTCTCCCTAGCATCTGTACTAATTTGCTGTCCCACCAACATTATAAAATTGTTCACAACAATAAGGCAAGAGAAAGAAATTAAAGGAATACAGATAAAGAAGAACTGAAATGATCAAATGATCTGTTTGCAGATGACAGGATTCTATACTTAGAAGATCAAAAGAACTCACCTAGTAGACTTTTAGATCTGGTAAACAAATTTAGCAGAATAGGTACAGAATCAACTTACAAAATCATTAACTGTTTTATATACCCCTGAATCCCCTGAAAAAGAAATCTAGAAAACAATTCTATCGTCCCTCGTGCTGGACCCCCGCCCGCGCTAGACCCCCGCCTGCGAGGACCCAAGGAGATGACAATCATGCGTTGCTGGTTCAAGCTTCTTTTATTGTGCGCTGTTTTTTCCTCCTCCTCCTCCCAGGGACCGAGGACGCTACTTATCCACTCAAGCAGTAACTGGTGGGGCCCGAAGGGGAGTAGGTGTAGAGCCAATCAGGGCTTGAGCCACTAGGTGCCTGCCTACAGCCCTCACCTGGAAGCATTCTCGGGCCACGAGCTCTGGTGTGCTGGTGCATGCGCTCTAATGTGGCACAGCCCTCCTTTAGGATGTTACCGCCTGATAGTTATTCAGCAGTCAGCTGCTCCTGGAACTCTGCCAGACGCCATCTTGGGGCGAGGTCTCTCCAGGTCTGCCGGGCTAAGACCCCAACACAGTTCCATTCATGAGTCTCAAAAGTACTTAGCTTTCTTCTCTTCCCATTTTTTTTAAGGGGGGAGGAATGCACTGAAGAATCTGTGTATCAGAGATATTAGTTACTAGAATTGACATGATCAAGTATGTGGCTTGTCCTCCAAATTAAGTAAGGAGCTTTATTTTCTGGCCCTGTGTGGGTCCTGGGAATCCAGACAGGTTTGCATCTGTAGAGATTCGAGTAAGGAGAAATGGAAGAAAGCATCCCAAGAAGGAGATACGGTTCTTTCTTGGGATTAGGGGAGTCTGCATATAGAGCTAGAAAGAGTTAATAACTTCTGTGTTTTGGAAGAGGGCCCAGAGAAGGCCCTCCAGATAGGAAGGGATGTGCACATGCTGGACCCGGTCTTCCCTCAGATTCCCACCCCCAGATACTATGTAGTAGTCCTTGACCTACGGATAGTGACTTAGAGATGGTGACATGTCTTTATGACCCTCTGGGAAAGAGAAAGAGAAGAGGAACAATATCCATGACCCACAGAAGCATTAATTGGTGTGGAGAAAGGAAAGAGAAAGTGAGTCCTGGAGAATGACTCCTCTTACCATGTAGTATCTTGCAGACAGGAACCACTGTGATCCAAACATTCTGGGTACCTCCTGCTTGTATTCCATCAAAAGTGTGCAAAGGGTTGGAGAAACAACCGTGTCCATGTGGGCTTGGTCTCCCACATAAGGTTGTTAGAGGTATTGGGGCCTTCACGGTCATTAGGTTACTAAAAGGGATGAATATCTTTCTTATGGAAGTAAGTTCTAGCTCTCTCAGAACTGATTTGGTATCTGTGAGGCTGAGTTGGGACAGAGTGAACCTGGTACCTCCTCTTCTATTTTTCACATCTACCTACTTGTCTTACACTTTCTACCATGAGGTCCCACCAGAAGCTCATCAGATACCTCCAAAACCATGAATCAATCATCCTTTTTCCTCTATAAATTTTTCAGCCTCAGGTTTTATGTTATAGCGACAAATAATAGGTTAACATATATGCTGTGTATCAAACAACCACAAAAAATCAACGGTGTACAATCAGGAGCATTTATTGCGGCACAGGACCAAATCCAGTCTGCTGATTTGGACTGGACTTAGTCATGTGTGCAAAGGTCAACTGGAGGCCATCTGGATGTTAGTTGTGGCAACAGGTCACCCTGGCTCTGTAACCGTATTTTATCCTGCAGGAAGCTAGCCCTGGCATGATCCTGTGGCAGTAGTTGATGAGAGCCAGCTGTGCAGGTAAAAGTTTAGCCTTTGCTTGTGCCATGTTTCCCATGATGAGTTATGTAAGTGTCCAGAGACAGAATGGGAGGTCACTGCAGAATTAGTTCTTATTAAACTCTTGCTGACTTAAGGTACTGAGTTTTTTAGTGGGTTGTTACTATAGCACAATGCAGCCTACTTTGACTAATAAACTCTAAATATTTTATCAGCAGTATTTTGGTGTCGCAGGTGATATAAAAAATACACAGATGGCAAATACTTCTTGTCATATACTTCATGAGCTTGTAACAGAAATTATATATTTAGGTTACAGGGGACTTATATAAATGGATACTATATAACACTTTTTCCTTATTTATACTTTCTTATACTGTATTCTTATATGTACAGGTAGATTCTTTTGTTGTTGTTTTTGACACTAGGGATTGAACCCACGGGCATTCTACTTCAAAGCTATACCCTCAGCTCTACTTTTTTATTTTTATTTTGAAACAGAGTCTTACTAAGTTGCTGAGGCTGGCCTCAAGCTTGCAATCCTCCTATCTCACCCTCCCATATACTGGGATTTCAGGTGTGGGCCACCATGCCCAGCTCTTCTTTTTGAGTTTTAATACACAGACTGGGTTATGTGTAAAAGTTTTCTTTATCCTTTTTCAAGGCATAGGCAATGACATATAAACTTTTTTTCTATGGTAGTGGGGATTGAACCTAAAGGCATTCTACCTCTGAGCTACATCCCCAGCCCAATTCTTATTTTTTATATTTTGAAACAGGATTAATGTTGACTTTCATCTTGCTAGGTTGATGACAGTCTCACTTCTTGCTAAGGCTGTCCTTGAACCTGTGATCCTCCTATCTCAGCCTCCCAAGTACTGGGATTGCAGGCTTACATATAAACCTATCAATGGCAATTTTCTATTTTATAACTCTGGTAGTTTAGCTGAAAGTAGAATAAATATAATGATCAAATGCATAGATATTATTTGAGAGGCCTGTATAATCACCTTGCACAAGATGACCATCAACTAATTTTATGTTGTTATCAGGCTGTCGAGTGTAGTTTGTACTCATTTAATCCTCACAGACATTTATTCTGAGCATCTCCCCGGCTGGGTGAAGTCAGCCACTGTGTCTGAAACCAAATGATGGAATCCTCTGCGTGGTAGATTCCTCGCTGGTGAGGAATGGCTGGGAGAATTCCTTAAGGGGATTTATATCTTATTAAAACAAAAATAAATACTCTGAAAGCATGACGTACCTTTCAATAAAATGGATAAATCTCTACCCGTGGTCTGCAGTTATCTTAAGTCCCTTTTCTGAATGTTGACATCCTATTTAGACTCCATAAATAATTTACAGAACAGTTCTCAGGTAATCACAGAATATTTAACCAAAATGAACATCCACTTAATAAAATAACTGCCCTTGATGATATCAGATGATATCGATGAAGCAAAGTTGATCTTCGTAGAGTAACCTTGGATTTGCACTGATTCTATCTTCACCAACCTCTTAAGAATTCTCTCAACATGAGAGGGGCTGCATTGTAGCCTAAATCTTCACATTTCAAGGAGACTGCTTGCTTAGAAAGAGGCCTCCCTCCCTCTTTAGCTCAGTTCTTCAGGCAGATTCTTATTTTAGGGATGCTCTTCTTTCTTTTTCTGCTACCTAGCACCGTTGCATCTTTCAGAGATTTCCTAAGATCTGCTTGTACTCTCTTTAGAATAATCTTCTATTCAGCGGATGTCTCTATTTATTGTCAGCTTCAGTGTGTGAAAAGGAAACAGAAGAAAGGAGGCCAGTGAAGAGGATGAGACAGAATACAATGGTGCAGAACAGACCAAGAGAGCCCACCTATGTATGTCATGTAACAGCTTTTCACATTTTCCAAATGTGCTTTCTAAAACTGAACAGGGACTTGCTTTTTTAAGTAATCGATCCCACAATAAACTGAAAGCTCCTTAAGGTCACGTGCAGTCACCTGCAATAATTAAATATTTGAACCAAAAATTAGTTTTCAACAGCTATTTGATATGATGTTATAGAATGCACACCGAGACACACATTGAAAAACCCAGCATGTTAGTGATTTGGTGGAAGCCTCTAAGATCAGGGAAATGGATTTCCACAAAACACCTGGCTTCCTCTGCTAAGAACGAGGTTAGACCAAGGAGGGAAACTGCCTCTGGGGAATTTGATTAAATTTCCTCTCTGGTGCATTGTACTCATTTCATGCTCAACTTTATATTTTTTTTTAACTTCAGAAAGAATTAATTAAACTTTTTAGTTAGGTGCAAGTTAGAATGCTTACACAAATATTTTCATTTTGCAAAGAGTCTCGTGAACTGCCCATGTGTCCACCAGCATGTATTTAAGTAGGTGGCAACAAGAGGGACGAGAAGTGGAGCAAAACATGTCAGAGGCTCTGCGTTCTGGTAGTCCTTTAAATAATTCTTTTATCTTGGCCCCTTCACGCCCTCTCACTCTATTCCTGCAGAATGTTATCCCTTTTTTATTTGTACCTAAATGCTGAAAATTTGCTCAAGTTGGGCTCAGCATTCTCTTCAAACATTTAGACGTTTTTGTTCAACTGCTCATGCCCCCAGACAACATCAACCCCTCTCTTAGGATTAACTGTATCTCCCCCTCTCCACCACCACTCTCTTCCTTCTTTCAGAACTCTGAATCTCCAGATGACCTTCTTGTCTTACCAGGTCTCAAGAAATAGCCGTGGGGCCTGCCACCCCCTTCCCTCTCTGCTCCTGGCCGGTTGGTCATCCTACCACATTCTTCTCTTGTGCTTCAGCATCTGCTCCTCTGGGGTCTGGCCCCACCTCTCTGGTGATCCCATGATCCTCTGCTCTCTGCTTCTCTCCCAGAAGGCTCTTGGCCTCTACTCTGACTTATCTCAGACTCCAGACTATCCATCTGTACCGTGGCTCAGCAGTGTTTCTGAGATGTAAACTTGACTGCATTGCTTCAGTACTGTTACGAATGACTGTGACAAACCCTATTCTGAGTCTATGTACTAGATAAAATTGACATACTTTATAAGTTACTCTACTCTTTCTTTTTTTTTGTTTTACTGGCAGTGAGGATTGAACCTAGGGTTGCTGTATCATGCAGCTGCAAGCCCAGCCTCCTTCCCCTTTTTTTTGTCTCTTGCAGGGTACAGTGGCACATGCTTGTACTCCCAGTATTTAGAAGGCTGAGACAGGATGAAGTAAGATTTGAGGCCAGCCTCAGCAACTTAGTGAGAACCTCAGCGACCTAGGAGATCCTGTGTCAAAATAAAATGTAAAACAGGGCTGGGAGTGTATCTCAGAGGTAAAATACCCCTGAGTTCAGTCCCAAGTGTCAAATAAAAGAGGAAAAGAAAAACAGAAAAGAAAGAGGGTCTTCTGAGGGAGCTTTTGAACTGTGTGGTAAGTGGGCTATGGCCATTTTTCTCTTTTCCTCTCCAGAATTTGCTCTTGTCTAAGTCATGATTGTTCTTGGTCTTCAACAGCCCTAGTTGTTTCCTCTGTTACACTCTTGAACTTCAATCCTCATTTTCCAATTCCTACACAGCAAGCAGAGTGATTTTAAAATGAAATACCACCTGTAACTCTCCTCCTTCCAGGAACTATATTTCCCTGTTCTCCAACTCTGTCAACCCAGCTATTCCGGGCACATGGCAGGAACTCGGCAAATATTTTATTGAAGAAATGCAAATTAAGATCAAATTTCTACAAACTACATGAAACCATCTTGTTGAGGATCACCATTCTTTAAGCAGCTGCTAGGGTTAGAATTAGGGGTGGCTAATACCCTTCCCAACAACCTCTACATAACTGGTAAAAGTGAAAATAATTCTCGAATTCCAGAACACATACATTTATCAAGCTAAACTTTATCTCTGAGCAAGCAAAAAGAATTAATCCCATAATCTGTGAGATCAGATAAAGCCCTCATAGGCAGGGGTGATCTTCTGTTGTAATGCTCTGATACCACCATATCGGTTGTTAAATGCTGGTTGTTCATACTTGTTGATACATAATTATTGTCTGGGTTCCAGAGTGTCTCTGACCTCCCCTAGAATCTGCAGGTGCTCAACCTAAATAACCTAAAAGGAGTTAAAAGCTGGCTCTGAATACCATTAATTCCAACAATAAGAGCTCATTTCTAACATCTGTTATACTAACAAGCCACTAATTTCATCCTGGAGAATTCATTCTTCTAATGCAAATTATTAAAAATATCTGCAGTTGATCAGATTGAGAGATGGATAAATCCCTGGTGGTAGGCACTCCCTAAAAGAAAGCCTTTCCTGCTGGGGAGGGAGTTGGTCAATCCCAGACCCAAAGATCCTCAGTAAGTAGGGCAGTGAACTAAATCGGTAGGTGGCTTAAATGAGGGGCCTGCAAAGTAGGAGCTAAGAATGATTTTCACCTTTTTAAATAGTTGGAAAAATGCAAAAGAAGAATAATATTCTGTGACATATGAAAATTATGTGAAATTTAAACTTCAGATTCTCAAAGTACAGTCATCTAGGAATACGGCACATTGATTCATCCACGCATTGGGTCGCTCTGCTTTGATGCCACCGTGGCTGTGCTGAGTAGCTGCAGGAAGGATCTCTGTACCCACAAATGCAAACAAAGCAATATCCAGCCATTTACAAAAGAGTGTGCTGACCCTCGTTTAAACAAACGTGGGCAATATCACACTATCACTACTAAAAATTTTAAAGCAAATTATGGACAGCCATAAAAAGCATAAAAATATGTATAACAAATGTGGCAGATGCTTATATAATTCAGCCATACAGGTGGCATGAACTGTTTTTAAAGACAGCCTAATGACAATATTAATTATGTATTAAGTAAGTAAAACAGTATAAGATTCAATATATAATATGATCTAAAGATTAGTATTTAATATATGGTTGTGTAATATTGGATATGTTTATGGTGAGAAGTAAATGGAGCAGACTAAAGGAGTATAGATAACAATGGTTTTATTTATTTCCTAACAATTCTAAACGTGCCTACATCCATTTTAAAATAACAAGACCACATAATAATAGAGAACATTAAATTTATGCCGAGGCTAAGTAAAAGCGAAGTTTGCATAGTCTTCTTCATTAGTGAACATGAATGTGCCATTGTTACAGAATAACAATATTCCATTTATTCTCAAGAGATAGAAAAGCATTGTTATAATGCATAAATAGGAAAACATCTCTGAATAGCTTGTTATTTATCCATTCCATTATAACAGAAGAAAGGGAAATGGTAGGATGTTCTGTCCCTTCTTCTTAATGATTCTATAAGAGTAACTCAGCTCATGAGCCTCAGCAGAATGCAAAGTAACTTAACAAATCTGAGGCCATGGAGCTGTCAAGACAAAAGGGTTTCTCCCTCATTGCTTCCACTAAACAATAGATAGGCTAGATTATGATAGGGTATTAATTTCTGTTAAGGCCAATTGCTAGATACTTGTCTTGAACAATAAGCAATGTGGCATGAGATGACAGAATTGGCACTTTTAATAGTATACTATAAAGCCAATTTTTCTACTGTGTGATTTTTTTTCTTCTTCCAGGCTGTGTTTTATTGATCTGATCTTTGTTTAAGATTATAGTAGTCCCCTCTTATTAGTCGGGGGACATTATAAAATCCCCAGTGGATGCTGAAAACCATGAATGGTACTGAATCCTGTATGTACTTTGCTTTGCTTTCCTATGTTACTTTCAGCCTTGCCACACAATCTTAGAATTAATCTGCCTTTCCCTCTTTTACATCTTGGGACTTCTGCTGCATCACTACTTTTGTGCTTTGGGTCTTTTACTAATAAGTAAGTTAAGCATAACTCAAGCACAAGCATGGCTATACTGGGACAACCTGATAATGGAGAAGGCTAAATGACTCCTGAGTGGGTAACATATACAGCATGGAAACACTGGACATAGGATGATTCATGCACTGGGCAGGATGGAGCAGAGAATGGCATGAGGTTTTATCACACTACTCAGAAAGAGTTTAACTGAAATTTCTGACTTATGTCTTGAATTTTCCATTCAGTGTGTTTTGATTGGTTGACCATGGTTAACTAAAGCCACAGATGAAGGAGAACTTCTGTGGAGCCTACTGTAGCCCTTGATTGAAGGTAGTACTTCTCTATTTGCTTTCTATTTACTCAACCTCATATAACCTATTTCAGTTTCTTCTAACTATTCTATACCTCAGTAACATTCAGTGAAAGCCATACCTTTGTAGGTGATATCTTTAATAATGCCTGATACATGCATGTATTTTGATTGAGTACATATATTTTAAGATGATAAAATGCATTATCAGTCCCATTGGAGTGAAAAAAAAAATCCAGAAAGCATACTATAGTTTTCCTTTGCAAGAAGGATTGGATAGGTTTTTTCATGATTGAAAATCTGTATTTATTATGTAGAGAAAGAAGGAGAGGAGAGAAACACAGAATTAGAAGGTATAATTCTTATAGTAGTGTTGTATATTCCCTTCTAGAATATGGCAAATCCTTATTGTTTGTGAATCCATTCAATATATATGTACATACATACATACATACATACATACTAGAGATTGATCCCAGGGGCATTCTACCTCTAAGCTTATATCCTCAGCCCATTTTATTAATTTTTAATTTTGAAACACAGTCTTACTAAGTGGCTGAGACTGGCCTTAAACCTGAAATCCACCTTTTGAGCTGGTCTACTTGCCCCAATGCATTTGTAACTCCACAATTGATGCTGATGGTTCTCTTGGGGCCATGCAGCCCTCATGGGTGTCACATGCCCAGCTGAGAACCACAGGTGATATTCTGCATTCCTTTCAGATCTTGTACCATATGCAAATGTCCCTTTCACAGTCCATCACATTGTGTGTGTGTGTGTGTGTGTGTGTGTACTTGTGTGGGTGCATGTACCCTCACACATGCTTTTTTGGATGATTTCATTGTTTAAAATAGCCCTCAGGTGTAGTTCTAATGTGCTCTCTCATATTCCAAAATGCAAGAGAGCTGTGATTTGCCTTATGGAGAAAAGATGGTCTGTTAGCCAAGTTTCGTTGGAACTTGAGCTTCAAAACTGTTGGCTGTTGGTTCAATGTTAATGAATGAACAACTCAGATGACATAAAAGATGCTTTTAAATAGAAATACACATAAAACAAGGCTGTAAATCCATCAGTTCATGAAAATGTTGTGACCAGAGGCTTGCAGGAACATGACTCTTTGTTTCGCCAGGAGCAATTTTTCAGTATTTGATAATTAAGGTTCTCACTGATCTTATTGAGCATAAATATCACAAATAATAAGAATCACCTGCATTATATTTAAACTACTACTCAAGTTTATGGAAAAATTTTAAAGCAATTATTGAAAATAACAAGTTATTCATTCATTCACCAATTATTTATTGAGAATTTCTGTATCTAGGCATAAAGCAGCAATAAAAAGAAACAAACATCGCTGGCTTCCTGAGTGTCCGCTGCATTTAAAATGTGTCAATTTCTAAGAGCCTGTGCCAAGTACTTCATGTGCATCTTAGAGTGGCTTCAACAATTCTATGTAGCACATATTTTAACACCATCTCAACAAAAGAAAACTGTGATTGAAATTCTTTAGATAACTTGCCACGATGAAATGCAATACATTGCAAAAGCGGGTTTCACTCCCAAGTTCACTTGATTAGAAACTGGGTCTTAGTCCATTTGGGCTGTTATAGCAAAATACCCTAAGCTGGGATGGCTTATAAGGAACAGAGATTTACTCGTCAGGGTTCTAGAGACTGGGAAGTCCCAGATCAAGACAGTGGCAGAGTCAGTGCTTGTGAGGGTCCATTCTCAGGTTTATAGGATGTAGATATCTTCCTATTGTGTCCTCACTGGGGGACAGGACAGACAAGCTCCCTTGAGTCTCTTGTATGAGGACACAAATCCTACTCATGACAGTTCCATCCTTAAGACTTAATCATCTCCCAAAGACCTAGCCACCTAATACCCTCACTTCAGGGATTAGGATTTTAACTCATGAATTTTGAGGGGTCATGAGTATTCAATTAGTAGGTCTGCAATTTTAAATACTATTCTATTATGTCACCGTTTATTTTTAATCAAATAAAACAGTGTGTTGAAAATAATGTCAGCAGGGTGTGGTGGTGCACCCCTGTAATTCCTGTACTGGGGAGGCTGAGACAGGAGGATCACAGATTCAGACCAGCCTCAGCAATTTAGTGAGACTCTCAGCAACCTGCCCCTCAGTTCAATCCCAAAAACCACATGGACCAAGTCATGGAAAAATTGATGACTATCAAATATTTAAATTCCATGTAGTATAAGATGATACACAGTGATAATTCAGCAGATTCAATAATCTAAATGATATCACCTTGTACAACTAATCAACTAATTTATTCTGCCTTTGGCAGATTCCTTATCATACTCTTCTTTGGAAATTGAAGTAACTTTGTTCTTGTTTTTGTGGCTCTTTAAATCTTTTGGTACCAATATATGAAACAGAAAATCCAGACATTTTGAGAATTAATTTTTGAAGGGGGATGGGGATTTTTTTTCTCTTCCAAAAGCTTTGGAGAGACAAGAAGAAGAGTCTTTCATCCTGTACCTCACAGTTAAATGTTCCAAAATCTTTTTAAAATGTCAATATGAATCAGGTGCACATCTGTAATCCTAATACTTAGGAGGATTTCAGGTCCGGGGGATAGCCTCAGCAATTTAAGGAGACCCTCAGCAACTTTGGAAGATTATGTTTCAAAATAAAACAAAGAACGGCCGGGCGTGGTGGCGCACGCTTGTAATCCCAGCATTCGGGAGGCTGAGACTGGAGGATCCGGGTTCGCGGCCAGCCTCAGCTACCTAGTGAGGCACTCCGCAACTTAGTGAGACTCAGTTTCAAAATAAAGAATAAAAAATAGGGCTGGGGGTATAGCTCGGAGGTAGAATGCCCCTGAGTTCAATCCCCAGTACCG
>PVLC010015486.1:0-15344 GCA_004027655.1 Graphiurus murinus | reverse complement strand
TAAAAAATAAATAAAACAAAGAAGGTCGGGGGTATAGCTCAGAAGTAAAATGTCCCTAGGTTCAATCCCCAGCATTAAATATGTCAATATGGGTTTTAAAATTTCACCTAATGCCATTTATCAGCTCAGTACACCCCACCTACCTCTTGAACCATCCTGCATGGCCAGGATTCTACTTAGGCCTATGTGATCTTGCCAGAACTTATTTTGTTAGCCACTCAATAAGACAGGTTCTAATCAAAGAGATTACAGCAAAGCCAGATATATATGGTAGCCAGACTCATTGTGCCTCTGGCTAGCTTCTTTTTATCGTACTATACTTGCCAATGTTTTTCCAATTTGAATTTTCTATTTTCATCATGGCTTAGGAATTAAAATCCCTTAAGTTTAAACAATTAAATATTTTGCTAGAAATTATTGAAACAAGGCAAAAAAAGGAAGTAAGAAAAGCTCCAATAGTTACATGCTCAGAAGTGAACAAGACTAAAATTCACAAATATATTGCAACTGGGCTTTCAAATTATTAAATATTATTCTGCTATAACACAATGTTTTAATGATTGCATTGTCTTGCTGAAAAAATATAATTATAACAGGTTTTTAGATACTAGGTAAACTTTTTTAGCCAAAAATTTAAATATGTAGTTTTATTAGTAGTTATATAAATTTCATGTTTTCGAGAAACAGTTAGTGAAATAGTTAATGAAAATGTTAGCATATAATGTAGAAAAAGTACCAAGCACACTTAAAAATCTAGGACCTTTTATACATTGTTGGTGGGAGTATAAATTAGTATAACCATACTGAGATCAGTATCTTCAAAAGACTAAGAAGGAAACTGCCAAATGATTCAGCTATGTCTCTCTTCAGTATCCTTCCAGAAGAATTAGAGTCAGAATACTATAGTGATACATGCATATCATGTTTCTAGCATCATGGTTCACAATAGCCAGATTATGGAACCAACTTAGATGTCCATCAACAGATTAATGGATAAAGAAAACGTGGCATATGCACACAATGGAAATTACTCAGCCATAAAGAAGAACAAATTTATGTCATTTGCAGGAAAGTGAATGAAAGTGGAGAAAGCTGTGCTGAGATGAGCCAGACACAGAAAGTCAAGGGTCATATGTTTTCTCTGATACGTGGAAGCTAGTAAGATAATAGGAAATACAAGAGATTTCAGACAAATGAGCAGAGACCAGTAAACTAGTGGAAAGGGACTAAGGGACTGTGTGTGTGGCGGGGAGGGGATAACAGTTCAAATAATGCTATGTCCGTGTATGAATGCATCACTACCAATCTTACTAACATGTATGGGGGGGTTCTGGAGGAAATCATACCAAGTGCTGTGTGCATGTATGTTTGATTCGCATTAGACCTCATTATGATGTATAATTATGACGCACTGATAAAAGTATATTTTAAAAACTAGTTAGATAATTGAGAACCAATATATGTTTACTTTTCTTCATTATATATTTAAAGTTTCCTTAAAATAATTCAATTTGTGTTTGAACTAGTATCTTTACATTTTTAAAACACCATTTTTGCTTTTGTGTGCATGCTTATATGTTTGGAGAAACTAATACTTCCAACATTCATGTTAAGCACCTCTTTGGGCGGTTAAATATGTGTATCATTTCCTTTCAAGGTATTTGCTTTACTCATGCTCCTTGGTCCTTTTTTCATGGAGAATCACGGAGGGATTGAAAAAAAAGCAAAATGACAATGGTAAAAATCATCACATTTCCTTAACTAAAATTTTATTTTCTTTCAACATGCTTTCAGGTTACTATCCTGAGTTCATCTGCATGGAATTACTAATTTCATATTAATCCCATGGTGCATACGGCACTATGTTATATGCCAATTGCAAGCAGTCCAGCTTTTGTTTAGGGAAGAGATATTGCTAAAAGCACGGATTCCCTACATCAGAGCCCTGCTTGCGTGACAAGAAGACTCTGGTGACCCATGTGTTGCTTTTCACTTTGTTTTGCTTCTCTGTATTAACTGCAAAAATGGAGATGCATCCCAGGGCCCTGCAATTTTCAATAAATATGCTTTCTTATATGTTTATAACATGTCTAGCAGATTTTCTTTGTTTTTATATTTAGTTGTATGTTCAAGCTGATGTATTGCTACTTAAATATGTGTCACCTATGGCTTAGTAAAATATGACTTTGAATTCCTGCGCCCGTGGCTTGATACTTTGGATCTCATTCTCTTTCAGCCCACTCCTGGCTCTGATTTTATTTCCCCATCAAAGTGCAATTTTCTTTGACTTTGTTGTTTTCATTTAAGTCATTTTACAATTCTGGTAATATGAATGTCCCCAAACTTGGAGTGATAGTATTTTAAAATTTTTACCTGGGTTGTTATTTTTTAAATAACAAGGCATCTTTCCTCTGGTGTTTGACAGGTACTAAATAGTGTTTACAATTTGGTGTTGGGAGGAAGAAGAATGGTGATTCATTGACATTGTTCATTTACTCTCCTCGACTCAAGGCCGTGCATTGTAATGTTGCTACAACAAAATAGTTTGCACCATGTTGTAATGTGAAGTATTGAAAAGAGCTGATAGGATCCAGTTCCTCATAATAAACTAGGGGAAGTCAATTTCATTATTTGAGCTTTCAAGGTAATTCGATGTCGCTGATCCCTTATTGCTTTATGACAGACTTACCGCTTCTTCTTGTCAAATGTCACAGTATCACCATAATAAAATAGAGAGGCAGGGTTACTGAATAAAACACCTATTGGACTATTCCTGCAATACAGAAATTATTAGCCGCATGAAACTGTGCAATTGTGTGTGTGAAAAAAAGCCCTAATATTCTTCATCAGGGCATTCACAAATTGATTTCTTTACTGAAAAGCGACATTCAGATATGAATGGGTTTGAAGTGTATTCTCTTTTGAAATGTTGATTGGTTATCGAAGGTACAGAAAAATGTGTAGTAAATGGTTTATAATTATAATAAAGTATTACTTAATTTTCAGTCAACACAATTAATACATAAATATTTGTGGAGAACAGAGAGATTTTAATTCCCTTGCCTTTATAGAATACTTCATCATTTTTAATACTCTAACATGCTATTAATCCTAAAATATATCTTTAAAGTAGACATTGGCTTCCTTATCTTATAGGTTAAAATAATAAGTTCTAGGATTTAAGAAAGAGTGGCTAAGACTTCTATGTAGTAGATGCAAGAGTCTCTCTTGGATCTAAGTTCTGTGATCATTTGTTTTTCATCAACATTATGATTACATTATATATTTCAAGTAGTACTCATGCTGAATAATTAGAATTCCTCAGAACAAAACAAAACAATAGAGCAAAACAGCAATATGGAAAGTAGACACCATCAGTAGTAACTGTGGTGTCACTACTGTTTGTTCCAAGTAATCTTGGCTTCTTTTGGCAGCAACTTTTATTTTGTGGTCCCTGCCGTCTCATTCATGAAAAAGGTGACTCCATCTGTGATCAATGAATGCAGAATGGAATTGTTTTCTTCTCCTGTTCTCTTTCCTCACATCCAAAGAATGGTGCACTGTCTCAGTTTGTTGTTAGACTTTCCATATCCCATGGGTTCTCTGTGCCACAGACATTTTTTTGAGTGGGGGTGATCACATTACTGAATGAAGCAGCCCTCATCCATACCAGCAGCAGAACCCTTCCCACAGGAAGCAGATTCCTGAGCTATTGGACTGAGTATGATATGTTGGTCCTCAGTTTCCATGTTTGGAAAATAGAGACACTTAACTCTGAAAAGCATGAGATTATTTTTGAAGATTTCGATAACACATGCAAGAATTTTGAAAATTATAAAATAAAATAATGTGGGCCAAGTAGCCTAGCATTTGCTGAATCTTGTAGCCGACACTGCTAAAAATTTAAACACAACATCCACGGAAGGCATGTATTTAGTCACAGACCCCTACAGAGGATTCTCTGCTTGCCATGGTTTCTAACCTGCTTCCTTGGTCTCCTCAAAGTGCATTGTTTGTTTTTCATTTGTTCCTTCAACATTTATTTATTCAACCTTTATTGGACCAAACCTGCATGCTGTGCAACCCATGTAGCCCTGGTGATGCTGAGATGAATAACTGATCGTCGTGTCCAGGATTTGTGTGGGGAGTTAAGACAGCTGCTACAATGAGTGCCAAAGGGATGTGTCAAATATCTCCTGGGAACACAGACAAAGGGAGCAGAAACTGCAGCTTCTATAGGTATGATGCCTGTCTCAAGACTCAGAGAGTGGGGTAAGTGACTCTTAAGTCTTGGTTGCAGTTACTGCTAGAGCCACAAGTTCAAAGCCTACTCTAGCACTTAGGAGAAGAATGTGGTGCATTTGGGCTCTGGAAACAGTCTCCCTCTTCTAGGTGTGGTAGCTGTGGCTAGAGAGAACCAGGAATTAAGATGAAGGATGTGGCCAGGTGGCCAATGATCAGGCCCTTCACTGGCTTTGCACCAAAGCTTGGTTCACATGACAATCATTAAAGGATCTCCCCATGGGAGTGGTGATATGAATAAACTTGGGTTGCAGGAGGGCCACTCTGTCAATAGCATAAAGAATAAATTGGAGGAGTCAGGTGTGGTGGTATGCACTTGTAATCTCAGTACGTGCAAGGCTGAGACAAGAGGATTGCAGTTTCAAGGCCAGGCTCAGCAATTTAGCAAGGCCCTCAGCAAAGGGCCAGGGGCATAGCTCAGAGGTAGAGCACTCCTGGTTTCAATCCCCAGTACATCCACCCCTAAAAAAAACCCATAAATTGAAGGGAATCAATGTAAGTTTGGGAAGCTACTAGGTAGATTATTGGCATAGCCTGGGGTGGAGTGGGGTTGACAAAATCTTAAGGTGAATGACAGTGAAATGGGAAGAGAAGGGGAGTTTAAAGACTTTCTGAAGGCAAAATGGACCGTCTCAAATAAAAGTACATTTAAAGGCATGTAAGAGAGTCCCAGAAATCACATTTCTGGGAGGAATAAGAAATGAAAGTTACCATTTTCTTAACTTCTTGATGGCCATTTTTCCATTTTTTATTTATCTCTATATTAGAAAGATTAAGTATATAAGTATATTTAGGAACTACATATTTATATTTTGTATAGAAAGTATATATGTGCATTATATAACTATATGCTTACATATGTACATATGCATAAATATTGTATCCCATGGGTATATATTATGTCATATAATAGCCATCTCTATCTCTACTATGTGTACTATAGGCATACAGTATATACATATGCTTATTCTACATATTCTTATTAATATCAAATATTACATATGTTTATATTCAATAATGAAGTAGATTGTTTGTTTAATGTGCTAATTTTAGTAATCCGTATCATTTCTTTCTCTCACAATCTTCACTAGCAAGAGCTGTATCTTGATTAGGCATCATCATGTATTTGCACATGATCCAAATACAAAGCAAATATAGTTGTTCATTAAGAATAGTATCAGCCGGGCATGGTGGCGCACGCTTGTAATCACAGTACTTGGGAGGCTGGGACTGGAGGATCTGGGTTTGCCAGCCTCAGCTACTTAGTGAGGCACTCCGCAACTTAGTGAGACCCTGTTTCAAAATAAAGAATAAAAAATGGGACTGGGAGTGTAGCTCAGAGGTAGAATGCCCCTGAGTTCAATCCCCAGTACTGCAAAAAAAAAAAAAGAATAGTATCAAAGGCTGTGTGTTTTCTATCATGTATGGAAGCTAGAGAGACAATGAGAAAGAAAAAAGATCTCATGAAATTGAAGAGAACGACCAATAGAGCAACAGAAACGGATTAGGGATCAAGGAGGAAAGAGGGAGGGAAAGGGGAGGCACAGGAAGGAAACAGAGCAGGTGACACTGTGTGCATATATGAGTGTATCCCTAGGCATCTCACTGCCTTGTGCAACTACAGTGCACCTAAAGAAAGAAATAGTATCACCATTATTATTGTATAACCTAACAGTGCCTCCCTCTCTGCCTTTTTTGGTTTTTTATTTGTTTGTGCATTGTAATCATACATCTTAATAGAGTACAAGCTGATAGAGGTATACAGGCACACAACACTAACAGTGCTTCCCTCCCTGCCTTCTAATGGCTCACCGAACCCCTCCCCCCCAAAAAAATAACACTGCTTTCCTAACTCAGCAGCTTCACACATGCACTTCATCTGCTGTCTCTTATTTGTATTTGTGAATCTGGGTCTAGATAAAGAAAAAAGTCTTAGGGTCAGCATAGTATCAGTATTCCTGTATACTATCATTTATCATATTTTTTGTAATGTCCTTTCTTAAAAGTAATAGTCCAGCCAGGTGTGGTGGCACATACTTGGAATCCCAGTACTTGGGAGGCTGAGACCAGAGGATCTGGGTTCGTGGCCTTGCTTAGTGAGGCTCTCTGCCACTTAATGAGACCCTGTATCAAAATAAAGAATAAAAAGTAGGGCTGGTGGTGTAGCTCAGAGGTAGACTGCCCCTGGGTCCAATCCCCACTACTGCAAAAAAAAAAAAAAAAAAAAAAAAATAGTCCACATAACTAAGGCATAAGGAATTGATCACACTGAACCGTTTTAGACTACACAATGGCAATTTTATTGGGTTCTGACGTGAATGAGATGAAGGTAATAAGTTATGAGGTTATCAGTCTAACGATAATTTCACGAGGATGACGAGAGGGAGGGTATCTTAATAGGTAGAGGGAAGAGGTGAGGGTCATTATCTTGGTTTCTACTTGTGTGACTATTGCTAATGGGAAATAGTCTAAAGAAGGAGGATTTTTTAAAATTTATTTTTTATTGTAGTAATTCGTGCAATGTAGCATACATCTTTGTTAAGTACAAGTTGTTAGCAACATATTTGCACACAATTCTCATTTGACCCCTTCCCCAATTCCCACCCCATTCCCTCACCCTCAGGTTCAGTGATGTGCTTACACAATCATATCGAGGATTTTTTTTTTTAACTTGGAAAATCTTCCTGTCTTAAAGCAATTAAAGTAGTAGTTGATTTGCATAAAATCTTTGAAAAGCACAGGTGAGATGCCTTACCTAAGAGACTGACCAAGGACCAGGTGATTCTAGGAACAATTGGTGGAGTACATGGGGGAGCACCACAATGCAAACATTCTACAGCACACACAGGGTGCTCCACGATGTCAGGCCTTTTTGCAGCCCACCGGGTGCTCCAGCCTAACTCCTCCTCCATCATTCTTTCTTGTCTTGATGCGATTCAACATCCTTTCTCAGTTCCCCTCAATTCTTCATTCTGCCCTTCTTTACAGATTGGCCTACTTAGCGAAAGCCAACTGTGAACTATAAAAAGTTGCCGGTCACTCCTCCTGGTTCCTTGATCAGGAGAGCCAACATAACTGTGGCCTTGAAAGCCATCTGACATTTATAATTGGAAAGGAGATTTCTGGAAAGAAAAGAAGGAAAAAAAAACATACTTCTGTTTGTCTAAGAATTATTCCATGGCAGCAGGACAGTATCTAGGATGGCACCTTCTCTCTGGAAGCCAGTGAGTGGAACACGGGTCGGTGGGAACTAAACCAGTAAGCAAAACCCCAAACTGAACAAATACAGGCACAGCTCCAAGGCCTTTTCAAGACGTATTTTTAGTTTCACTTTGCTTACCTATTGGTCATTCATTTGCCATCAGTGTGGGATATTTAGGAGAGGGAAGCAGGGATTGGATTAACCGACCCCATATGAAGAGGATCCATAGGTATGCCAAGAGAGAAACTTTGTTACCTAGAAGGAAATTCTTGCATTGTTAGTGTCCTCCAAATTCACTGTGGTACTTTAGTACATGTTTTAGTGCTAATTTTTCAGGTTTTTAATTGTAGTAGCACAAGATTATGTTCTCAAGTGACTCTGGATTCATACTAGTCCTGGCTAAAGCGCGGACTCTCGGGAGGACCTTAGGAGTGTAACTTGAGTTCAATTGCTCTCAGTTTCTATTAGCTGGACACAATGGAGCAGGGTTTTTGTTTGTTTATTTGTTTGTTTGTTTGTTTTATGTGGTACTAGGGATGAAACCCAGGGGCATTCTACCTCTGAGCTATATCCCCAGCCCTATTTTTATTCTTTATTTTTGAAGCAGGGTCTCACTAAGTTGTAGAGGGCCTCACTAAGTAGCTGAGGCTGGTGGAGAACCCCGGATCCTCTGGTCTCATCCTCCCAAGTACTGGGATTACAAGTGTGTGCCACCACGCCCGGCTTGGAGCAGGTTTTTAATACCAATACTTGGGAGGCTGAGACAGGAAGATCACAGGTTCAAGGCCAACCTCAGCAGTTTAGCAAGGCTGTCAGCAACCTAGCAAGACTGTTTCAAATTTTAAAAAAAAGGGCTGGGGGTGCAGCTCAGAAGTAGTAGAATGCCCTGGGTTCCATCCCCAGTGTTATAAAAAAATACATTCAATTTCTAACTGAAAGAAGTAGCACTTGTGAGTTTCACTTTCTGTATTTTATCTGAAGCTTTAGGTAAATTTCTCATGGATTGCTGTTGATCAAATTGTTAAAGGCCTGTAAGATACCTCTTCACTTACTGCTTTTTGTGTAGGCACACCATTGTGTTGTTCTTATTCAGAGAAAGATATACTATGCATAGCCAAATATACATGCAACTTCACACTCTTAATTCATATGCCTAAGAATTAAGGAAATAGGAGGTAAGGTACATACAGTAACAAGGCCAGCACTATTTGCTGCCCTGAAATATGACTGGCTATACTTGATTTAATTTGAGGAAATGTACAAGTAATACGTGTATGTATGAATGTATCACTTTGAAAATCACAATGACGTATAGTTACCATGAACCAAAGAAAGTATAAAAATAATAATTTGAGGAAATAGAGTTTTGGGAAGAAAATACACATTAAAACAAAGAAAATTGAATGAGATGTTCTGCCCCATTTTAAAATCAAATTGTTCAATAAAACATGATCTTTAAAAATATTTTGTCATTAAATATTTTGAGCTTTTCTTCTATTAAGCCAATCTATCAAAAGGCAATAGTGGCTGTCTCTCTTGATTCAAAGTGGATTAGCATCAATGGCATATTATTAGAGCTATACCCTTTTTGTTTTCTTCCCTGAAATTGTGAAATCCTAGCACTTTTACTGTCAGAGCATTTTAGAGCGGCTAGAAGTTGAGAGTTTATTTCTTCCAAACCCTCAAGTTACAAAGAGGAAATGCAGACATGGCAGGACATTGTGACTCTGGGCTTTGACCTATGTTTGTCGCTCAATCATTGTGAGGAAAACACAGTGTCACACTGCCTGGGGCTCTGTGTGTTGTTTCTCCATGGGGTTTCGACAGAGAATTTCGGTTTACCCTATGTGAGTCCCAGTGGCTTTTTGAAGGAAAAAAGATTAGAAACTCACTTTTCAGTGTGTATCCACATTCAATTAAAAGCTTAAAAAGATATGTGTCCATTCACTCTCTGAGAACTTTATAAAGAGCAATCTTGGAGAAAATAAATAAGGAATACTAATTGCTGGCAAGAACCCTGTAGTACAAAGTCAACTGCTACAGGACTGGTAACTTAGGTTATGCTATGAATCATAAAATCTCATACATTTGGGTTTAGTAAAAGAAATCATTGTCTTTATAATGGATTCTATTGTTGATGTTAGCATGAATTATGAATTGAGACTTAAATATGTGGTTTAAGAGAGAAAAATGTGAGGAGCAAATAAAACCTGTTTATTTTCTGTAGTATGTGTAATGGTTAGAATATTTAAAATTCTTAAAGTGAACTTTTTTATCATTTCATTGAAGGTTATATTGTGACATGGAGACAATATTCCATTTAATGTACCACTTTTAAAAGAATATGGAAGTGCTTTTCTTGTGTTTCAATTATGCATCTGTGAATTTCTAAGTGAAGATTAAGATATGTTAGACTAGGAAGTAATAAACCACGAGTGTACAGTAAGTTAGCCCTGCAAGCTGATCCACCAGAAAATACAAGACACATTACAAATCAATGCACAATTGATTGGCAAAGTGTTGATGTGTAAAATGTGATTTATATTGTGTCGTGGGGCTACATATTTTGTTCCAAGAGATTAAACAATTATCTTTACTTAATTATTATGTTTTCCACACATTTAGTTTGAAATCTCCAATTTCTTCTCCCTTTCCTTTCTTCCTCATTCTGTGGCACATATCTGTGATTTTTACATGATGGAGCTTTGTTTGTTTTCATGTTTAATCTTCTCTGAACAATGGACTACATGCCTCTTGACGATGCCTCTTGCTTTGGTTATTTGCTTTATTTTATCCAAGAGCAAGAACCCTTTGTATTACCTGCATGTATCTGAGGTCCTGGTGCATTTTGGGTAATTTTCAGTAATTTCAGTGCAGACTGCTGTAGTTTGGATCTCAGATGTCCAATAAGGCCCATGTGTTAGCGGCTTGGTCCAAGCCTATGGCACTATATAGGAGGTGGCCCCTAATGAGGGGGCTAAAGGTCATTGGAGGCATGCCCCTGAGGTAGTGAGACCCCAGCCTCTTGCTTTTCCCCACTTTTGTGTCCTCGTCATGAGTTGGGTCTATTTGTCAGCCACATGCTTCCCCAGTGATGTGTTGCCTTGCTAGAAGCCCACAAGCAATGAGGCAAATCAATCATGCACTGAAGCTTCCAACGCTGTGAGCCAAAATAAACCTTTTCTGTTTTTAAGTCAATTGTCTCAGGTATTTGTTGTAGTTCTGAAGAGTTGACTAACACACTGCCACTGAGTATGATAACTATGCTTTCTTCTATTGTTTACCTTCTCTGCACTGTGAAATGTATTAGGATTTACATAGCCATAAATGTGTTACGTGTTTATGAATAGAGCCAAAGGATTATTAAGAAAGAATTTAAAGGATTCTTTTTTTTTTCCTCTGAATTTGTACAAAGAGATATCCATCCAGTGTGGTTTGGATGGGATCCTCTTATTTTGAACACGTTCTCACATTTTTTAGGAGTCTATCCAGATGGTGTGGATATAATGTACAAATTGGTTAAGAGTAGATTGTGTCTGATCACCTGTGGAATATATATTTTATTCTACAAGGGCAATCCTCAGCACCGGGGCCTGAATCTGTCACCTTGCTTCCATCAGTTGATCTAAGCAACATTGTCCTCAGCCTCATAGAGGAGCTCAGAGCTTCAGGTACAAAGAATAACTTTAATATGAAAGTCCAAGGGTCTTAGAAGTAGACATGAAACTGCCTTATGTTAAAAAACAGTGCTGTTGGGCCAGGCATGGTGGCCAATGCCTGTAATTTCAGTACTTGGAAGACTGAGACAGGAGGATCACAGGTTTGAAACTAGCCTCAGCAACTTAGCGAGGCCCTCGACAACTTAGTGAGACTGTTCCCAGATAAAAATAAAATAAAAAGGGCTGGAGGATGTAGCTAGAAGTTTAAGTGACCGCGAGTTCAATCCCTGGAATCTCAAAATATATGAGTAAGTAAGCCAGTAAATAAATAGAGTGCTGTCTGCATACATCTTCTTGTTAGAAACTGGAGATAATTTGAATGGCACACAGCTCTGCTGTGACTCAGTGGGCAATTGCTGTTCCCAGGTACCTGGGGGAGAACCAGCTAGTACTTCCCTGCACAGAAGGACAGCATGCTGTTCCAGTTATCTCCTATGTAGACAGCTTGTCTGATTCTTACTGTATTGTGATAATTACTTCAAAGGGTGACTATGGGAATGCTGCTGAGAAAAATTAACCCTTTCCTGATAGGTCAGTAGATTTCTAACAGGTAATTAGTCAACGCACAGGTAGCTGGCAAGCCGAGCCTTTCTGACAGGTGCAAACCAATCTGTTTTAAAGAATTATGCATACAATTATAGCACATACGACATGGCATGGCCAGTGGTAATTACATTGTGATGAATGACTCTATAATTAAGATGACTGTATAGTTATAAAAATTGTTAGTTTATACCCAAAAATTAGTATTTATACTTTCTGTCACATTTATTATCCATCCCTTCATTAACTTCCCCTGTTGGGAAGAGAAAAAGATTGCTTTGTTTCCTCAAGAGCCAGGATTACTTAGAGAGTCTTATAGCTGGTACAAGATAGAAGCCATGTGGAAGCTGGGTGTGATGGTGCACGCTTGTAATCTCAGCATTCGGTAGGCTGAGACTAGAGGATCCAGGTTCATGGCCAGCCTCAGCTACCTAGTGAGGCACTCCGCAACTTAGTGAGACTCGGTTTCAAAATAAAGAATAAAAAATAGGGCTGGGGTTATATCTAGAAGGTAGAAAGCCCCTGAGTTCAATCCCCAGAACCATACACACACAAAAAAAGCCATGTGGAACAAGAAGCAAGATCAAATCAGTTTAAGAAGACAAATAAGAAAAAGGAAGGAAACCTGACAAGTCAGGACAGGTGTCAGCAAACACACAAGTGTTTTACTTAAATATGAAAAAAAGAAAGCTTTTATTACCTTCAGAAGACTTTAATCTCAATCTCTTAGACCAGTTCATTTGAGTAATTCAGTATGGACGGGGTTCAGTTCTTAATTTATCTCTTTGTTCTATTCTATCATGTCAGACCTTCCATTTTCCTCAAAATCCTTTTTTTTTTTCTTTCATACAATATATTATTCTCCTCTTACCACTGTGGCTGTCCCTGCTATTTCCTTAGCCAGTTTATTTTTCAATGCCCAATTTTTAAAATTGGAGTAAATTCTCAGGGCTCACCTGGAAGCTTTCTTTGCATCTCACTCTGTCTTTCTTACGTGAGTTCATTCATGGCCAACACCAGCATTTCTAAAGATCTATCAAAAGCTAAGCCTTCCCTGTGCTGCCTCAAAATCTCTACTTTCTTATTTCCTAGGCACCTAAAACTGCACATGTCCGGAACTCTTTCTCTGATTTTGCAAAATAAGCCCTGTACTCATATCATGCTCTTTCAAGTCCAGTAATTGTGCTTTAAGACAGTCATCACAGTTTAATAACCAATGCATGCATAATGCAGTGTTTCATCCTTGTTCCTCTCACTTGAGTTCAGGGACCTGGTCTTTCACCCCTGTGGCACAAGTGGCCAGCCAAGAGCATGCAACAAACACTACAAGCTACTGCTAGGTAAAATTCAACAAATGGTTACCAAGCATGGCAGGCTTTCTATTTTCACATTTAAATAGGTCATGTGTGAGAGACTTGAACAAATTTGGGTTCAGAAGCTAAAGGGGTTGGTGAAGGTGAGGAAAGATAGGAACTGCTGAATTAGCCAACCTGATCACAGCCAACAAAGCAGTGATTTCAAAGTGTAGTCTTACAGCTTTGGGCTGTGGCTAAAGTTATTAACCTCTGAGGAGATGAGATCTAGCCTGGATGACAATTTCTAGACTTATTTACAGACTTTGCTTCAGAGTTACCTGCTAATAATATGATCTATCATCATGAACTTACAGAGGGGTATAAAATGGCTTTCAATCAATTGACATTCATTAATTCTGATGGGGAAGGACCACCCATTCTAAATGCCCTATTTCTGGCAGCATGGGGCTTAGTATAAGGCCATACTAGGGACTCTGTATGAATGGGTTGAGTGAGTTGTCTGTGGTTGCCCCTTTTATTTAGGTCACTAGTCATTTTGTTTGACTCTATTGGGACTGTTCATCCCTGTCCTCATGGATAGGGCTATGACTTGTTTCTGGACAAACCAGGACCTCATCCCATGACCCCAATGAATGGTTTTTAGAGGGGTAACATTCCAGGAAGGACTAATTAGAATTCTTCATGGAATATGATACAGATTCTGAGAAATCAAAGTCCCTCTCTTTCTCTGAAATCTGAAATTTGAGAATGATACAAATCCAATAATCACTGGTGCTCATCTTGCTGCCATATGGAATGTACATTTCTGTCACTGTGATGAAGCAGAGGCCGGGGGGGGGGGGGAAAGGAAACAAGGGATGGAGAGGGATTGGACCGTATACACACCTTTCATTTGTTACCAGAGCTAACTCTGCCAAAAACTTTGAGTCATCTTGACTTCTCACTCATATAAGTCAGCAAATTTCACTTTTGTAAACCAATCCGTGGCTTGCCAGAGTTTCAATGCACTAGTTTAAAGAGTGGTTGTTACTCTTTACTAAAGGAAGATTAGCCTTGACTACTTTCATAATCTGCATAGTTTGCATCATTTTAGCTAGGTCGAGTTGTGGGTGGGAGATCATGTTAAATTGACTTCCCTGCTATAATGTCAGTTGTGCTAGAGGGTTTTGCCTCAATGATGTTTAATTTCCTAACCAAGGCAAATGATTGTCACAGTATTAATTAATCCTCCTTACTTCAGTTATCTCCATCAAAGACCGCCTTCAGTACTGTGGCCACCTGTGCCATCCAGGTGAAGAATGGATTTTATTTTAACTGTTGACTTAACAGATCCAAAGCTCTAGTGGATTCTAGTAGTGTAAAATAGAGTTCCACTGATGCCAATAACTTCATGTATGAATGAAGACTTGTTTGAATTGTTCCCATCCTCAGATCCCCCCTTTCTCCTCCCCACTTCTCTCTTTTAATCCCCCTCCCCCATTGCACTGTGTCTCTCCTCATTTGTCTGAAATCCTCTCTGTTTCCCAGTTTGTCTCTAGTTTCCACGTGATAATGAAACCATATGGTCCTTTACTTTCTGGGACTGACGAGTCTCATTCTCATATCCCTGAGTTCTATCTATTTTTCTGCAAATGAATTGATTGTGCTCTTTCTTTTTATTGCTGAGTAAAATTCCTTTGCATCTATACACCATGATTTCATAATCCATTTGTCTGTTGATGGACACTTAGGCTTGTTCTGTAGTTTGGCTATCATGAATTTTGCTGCTATAAACATGGTAATGTAGGGATTGCTATAAAAATTTGACTTCAATTCCTTTGGGAAATCCCAAGAGTGGTACGGCGAAGTAATATGGCTCCATTCCTGGCTTTTAAAGGAGCCTCCATACTGATTTCCTTGGTGGCTGTAGTAATTTGGAATCCCACTATCAGTGTATAAAGGTTCCTCATCCCCGGTATCCTTGCTGAAATTTATTATTATTTGTATTCTTTTATGAAAATGGCTGCACCTATGTTTGGGGCATAGATGTTGATAATTGTTATTTCCTCTTGCTGGATTGTTCTTTTTACTAGTAAAAAATGACCTGCTTTGTCTCTTCTGGTAAGCTTGAGTTTGAAGTCTAGTTTATCTGATATCATAGTTGCTACTCCTGCTTGTCTCCGAGTTCCATTGGCATGGATTACCTTACTCCAGCCCTTTACCTTTAGTTTGTGGGAATCTTTGCTTGTAAGGTGTGTTTCTTGCAGGCAGCATATAGATGGA